>MJUU01001629.1:154708-185607 GCA_002080025.1 Modiolus philippinarum
GGACGTAAACTTGAATGTAAGTCACTCAAGCGGAAAATATAGGTCAAATTGAACTAATTTTGCCTGGATGCTGACCTACCATCAGAGATGCATGCATATGCACAGTTAGATTATCGTACTATGTATAGTAGCTGAGATATGAACTGAAATGTAAATTTGAATGAAAGCCACCCAAGCGGAAAATATAGGTCAGAGAGACCTAATTTTCTTGGAGGCTGTGAGTTAGCCCAAGATGCACCTGCATGCAAAGTTTGATGAACCTACACTGCATAGTTACTAAGATATATACCCAAATGCGGACGCGGACGCGGACACGGACGCGGACGCCGGGGGTACTCCAATAGTCCTCCTCAACTTCGTTGAGGCGAACTAAAAATGGGTATTTGAAGTACATAACTACTCTTTCATATTTTTAATCACATATCAAATTCAAAATAATGATTCAATTTTCAATATGGATGAAATTCATACTTCATACATTATTTACTTAAAGAATTTTAAACATCAACAGAATATAACAAGAGCTGTTGCCGGATGGTAACCAGTGATACCCCAACTCACTGAACTCTGAATCAACAT
The DNA here is from genome assembly GCA_002080025.1 of Modiolus philippinarum. NCBI lineage: Eukaryota > Metazoa > Mollusca > Bivalvia > Mytilida > Modiolidae > Modiolus > Modiolus philippinarum. The sequence continues at coordinate 155,288 of MJUU01001629.1, forward strand.
GGCAAGTGCAAATTTATGTGTGTGAGGACACAATACAAGTATGGACACAATGACATAATCCTCTAGAATAAACAGTATGTAGTAACCAACTAACCATATAGAGGCTGCATACCTATTTTGAAATCAATCCCTCCTATAGAAGCTGAGAAAACTGCCACGAAAAAATCATGTGTCGCTTTTTTTTTGTAACCGAGTCCATATTTCTTAAAATAAGAAGTACACATCTGAAAAGACTCCAAATAAAACATTCCTTACAACTAACCATAGAGACTGCCTACAAATTTTGAAATCTATCCCTCTTATAAAAGCTGAGAAAACTATTACGGAAAAATTCATGTTTCACCATATTGAGTAACCAAGTCTACATTTCTTTAAATAGGAAGTACACATCTGACAGGACTCAAAATATAATGTTCCTTACAACTAACCATATAGAGGCTGCATACCAATTTTGAAATCAATCCCTTGTAAAGAAGCTGATATAACTGCGATCAAAAATTCATGTTACAATACATTTAGTAACTATGTCCACATTTTGTTAACAGGAATTATGCATCCGACAGGACTAAAAAAAAAGACGTTCCTTAAAACACATCGCAAAGAGGCTGCATACCAATTTTAAAATCAATCCCTCTGTACCCACTAAAAGCTGAGAAAATTATGACAGAAATATATTTTCGACAGAAGGACGGAGGAACAGACAAGGTGAATGCAGTATACCCCATTCTGTAACAATTTTAGAAAGTTTACACAGTCCTGAATAGATCTGAAAAATCTCCAGAACAATAAGAGTTCTGTCCCTTACATCAATTGGAAATTTCAAAAAATTAACAAGAACATAACTACATATTTTTGTTTAGTCAGAACAAGACTTTTCTTGTTTTTTTTTAGGTTTTGGCTCTTTTCTTGGAAGGGTATTTAAACATAGCGACAAAGGGGAAATAGAATTTTATTGAATAAAAAGAAGAGTTTCAAATCATTAAGGAACATGGGGAAAGTAGATTTTTTTTCTTTTCATTCCATAAAAAGAAAAAAAATATCCTTTTTCCACTTTGTGCCTTTGTTTTGATACCCTTCCAGGAATATTGCCCTATCCAAAATAATTGACCAAAAAGATAATCATCTGGAAGATTTTAATTAATGTGGAGAAGATATTAGAAAACACTTACAATGGCTGAAATTACAATCACATGCCACAATCTAAATAAGAATTGCACGAGAAAAACAATAAAATGACAAAAGACAAATGTTGACAAAAATGGGAACTTGGAACAGCCGGACTTGGTATTGACACTAGCAAAAGCTAGTGGTAGGGTTAAACTGGTTTATAGGTACCAAAACCTCCCTCTTTCTATCCAGTTTCCCTATAGTATAATAAACATACAAATAAAACCCAATAAAGGCAGACTACTAACTCCAAGAGTAGAGAATAAGACAAAATGCAATTTAGAAAGATGGGTCAAGGAGTGCTCTCAGCTTAACTGCCAGCTAGCTCAAGGAGCTCAGTCTGCTGGTAAAACACTGTCCAACTACCAAAGAAAAATCAAATTCATTTAAAATCTAATGTTTCTACACCCCAGTCTGGATCACTTACACATCATTCTCATCATCCACACAAGTTGTCTTCATCAGCTTAGCCAACTGTCTATCTCTAGAAAATATAAATGAAAATGTTTCTAAAGTACTACATGCAATCACAAATGTACACTTTACTCACTTATTAAGCACATTAATTGAAACCATACTGTACATGTATTATGTGTATTTCAATGAGGCAACAATAAGACATGAATTGCTGAAATTGCTATCTGCAGAACCTTAATTTACAGTAATTTCATTATAAAAGTATTTCTCTAATGATATGTCAAGTTTACACCAGTTTTCACCCGTTAGATAAATTTTCTTTATTCAACGTATGTTGAATAAAGCCCCGAGTTATTTCCCGCCAAATCTATTTGGAATACAATTCTCAGTATTTATCATTGATCATTAGAATTAGAGAAAAAGATTACACCACTTTATCCCCATTATTACCATATTTTATCCACTCTCGATAGTTAAATTCAAAAATTTTAAAATGCTCGGCAAGCCTCGCAATTAAAATTTTAAAATTTAACTATCTCTAGTGGATAAATTGTGGTAATGAACAGGATCTTGTGGTGTAATCTATATTTATTATCACTTGGTCAATGCCTCTGCTAATGAACTGTTAGTCCTTGAGGGCTTAGACAAGACCAGTAGGCAGTACTGCAGTGCTGGCCAGAAAACCTGTTTTATTTGGAAACTTGAAATATCTAAATTATAGAAATTTTGTTTAAAACTAAGGTGTATCTCCCTAGTACAAATCCTGTCCTAAGCTGATTTTGGCTTTCCATTAGGAACCTATTGGTTATTTGCTTTCTATCAGCTTTTTTCATCATTAGGTTTATGGCTTTTTAAATATTTTGTTTTGATCTGCACTGAAGAGACATAAGTTTTCTATATGGCCATATGCAGAGATTAAATTAACATTAAATTCAGCATTTGAGTATTCAATGTGGCAAGCTGTTTTATTTTTACAATCTAAAATAAATCATACAGAAAAAAAGGAAATGTGTTCTAGTTATCAGTATAGAAAAATTTACTTTAATTTCAATAAGTTTGCTTAGTGTTAATGAAAAACCAGTACATGTAAAAATATTTTTGTGTATGAAAAAAAATACTATACATTTCAAAATATGTAAAGTGTGTAAAGATAATTTTCATGAAATAATTACAATGTATTATCCTTTTTTAACTAACAAATAAAAGAATTGATTATGAAACTGCATGGCAAACTGATCCTAATTTTTTTTCATTTTTATCTTTAAAAGAAAAAATAGAGCAGTGCTCAAGGTCCCCCGCCTTAGAGTTGTATGTTCCTTTTACCTGAAAAACGGTACAAGATGAAAAAAAATGTTTGGGAAGAGTTTTATTGCATTTTTCACAAGGAAGCATATGCAAAAAACCCCATCAAAATCCGATGAAAAATAAAAACAAAAATTTTTTGGCACCCCCCCCCCCCCCCCCCAACACCTTTGACCCCAATTATCTTGAAAACGGTAAGAGATACAAGAAATCTGTTGGCATATGTATGAAAGCATTCATTGAGAGGAATCTAATGGAAAAAAATCCCATCGAAATCGGATAAAAAATAAAAATTTCCCACACGGACCAAATTTTGGTGCAATAAATTCTATTTTTAGAAATTGTGACCTTGACCTTTGACCTACTGACCCCAAAATCAATAGGGTTCTTGCCCTTCCCTATTCCTTCCATCTGCATAAGTTTTGTTTCAATCGGGCAAGGGATACTCAAGTATCATCCGGAAACGACATCCAGAAACCCCCACCCCCCAACACCTTTGACCCAAATTATCTTGAAAACGGTAAGAGATACCAGAAATCTGTTGACATATGTGTAACAGCATTCCTTGAGAGGAATCTAATGGAAAAAATCCCATCGAAATCGGATAAAAAATATAAATTTCCCACACGGACCAAATTTTGGTGCAATAAATTCTATTTTTAGAAATTGTGACCTTGACCTTTGACCTACTGACCCCAAAATCAATAGGGTTCTTGCCCTTCCCTATTCCTTCCATCTGTATAAGTTTTGTTTCAATCGGGCAAGGGATACTCAAGTTATCATCCAGAAACGAAATCCGGAATGACGGAAAGGCGAATTCTATAGTCCCCCAGCTTTAGCGAAAGGCGGGGGACAAAAAGCGTGTTAAACATGAACTGAGGGACAGATGGACAATTGTGTGGATCACTAAATACCCCTCCCTCCTATATATTACAATTGCTCAAAAATTTATTTGAATGTAAAACTACATGTATGTTACAAAACTTAACAAGATGTGTTTGTGAAACACTACACATGCCCCAGATTCCCAATTTTACCCCTTTTGGACCCCTATGACCTTGACCTTTGACCTTTGACCTAAATTTTTTTTGCATATTTATGTTCCTCTTGACTAGACCTATACACTTGCCAGGTATCAAAAGTCTACCTTATATAGTTCAAAAGTTATAGCCAAGGTTAAAGTTAGTATGTACCAACTCAAATACATCAATATATTAAATATAATGGATCAATGCCAATGAAAAGAAATCATCTTGAATCTGAAACTATGTCACAATGTTTACAAAGTCATTAATCCATGAAGGTTGTCTAATACATGTGAATCTGAGAAGCTTGCAACATAAGGTACCTGTGATCAAAAGGTATTGTGCCAAAATAAAATGAATTTTTTAAAGTTATGCAGATATTAAGAAAGTTTACGTCGACAACACCTTTGGGAAGTAATACATGTCTTACTTTCAGTAACACTATTGAAACAAAAACTCCTTCCTCAAAACAAAAATTGTCATTTATCTAAAAACAATAATTTTAACATAATCTAATTTTAAGAATTTCGAACTTATACAATAATTAAAAGAATGTCTACAACATTCAACAATACTGTTGAAAATCATCCAAACAAAATCAAAGTTATTTCCCTTATATCAACATGAAAATATTAACAAAATCTCACATTATCCTTTTTCAATGATTTGAACTTTTACAGACCTTTTGAATTTGGAACATTTCCATGCATGGGATCAATTTTTACATACCAAAAGGAGAATAAATATCAAAGGAATTTTTGCAAGATATTAAGTCTCATTTATCTGCATTGAATACACATAAATTGTTGAAATGACCATGTACAGTAACTAAATTTGCAGTAATTTTGGTATTTTGTTATTCTTACCACTGGGTGGATGCCTCTGCTGGTGAATTGTTAGTCCCCGATGGTATTCATCAACCAAGTAGTCAGTACTTCGTTGCTAAACCGGAAGCAGCTTTTATTTAGAAACTTGCAATATCTTATGTTCGTTGAATCCCCTATGCAAAGCTCTGTCCTTTATAACAGATTTTGATTTTCTATTTTAATCATATAGTTTATTTGTTCACTATCAGTGTTTAAACATCTTTGAATTAATTGTTTCCAAGTGTGTAAATTTTATCTGCACTGAAGAGACATAATTTGTCAAATTAGCCACATACAGAAACTAAATTTGCAGAATGTTAGGTATTTTGTTTTCTAGTGGACAAGATTTGATAGGTCTACTATAAAGTGTTTGTAGAGTCTTTAGCATCCATGAAAGATTTACCATGCAAGCAGACATAACTGATAGTATTCAAAAATTACTGTGGATGCAGTTATTTACGTTGTTTCGTAGTTTTGCTTAAATGCAATGATTCCTGGGTTTCTTAATTCTTCGTTTTCACCCTTCTCTGTTTCAAGGTAACCGGAATTTTGTATTTCTTTGTGTTTTAAAATTTGTAATTTGAGTAAACCATAAAATCCAGGAAAATTGGCGGTTCCAATTTTCATACTTTTGCTTAAATTCAATGATTCCTTGGTTTCTAAATTCTTTGTTTTCATCCTTCTCTGTTTCAAGGTAACAGGAATTTTGTATTTCTTTGTGTTTTAAAATTTGTGGTTTGAGTAAACCACAAAATCCATGAAAATTGGCACCCAATGAATAATAGCACTTTCACAGTATATGAACTAGAGGCTTAGAAACTGAGCTTGTATCGCTCACCTGACAAAATGCTTTTATGCTATACAAGACCAAAAATGGTAGCTATCTTCTCCATTGACACACCTGTTTTTTTTCAAATCATATTGAAATCATTATAAATCTTTGCAAAGAATCTTCTATACATCATTCCAATTCAATTTAGTTAAATTTGCTTCAATAGTCTCATAGCAGCTGATGAAAAGGATAATTTTCCCATTGGCTCTTATGTTAAACTAAGTTCTGCTCTGGCGGCCATGTGTTTTTGTCAGATCCAAATGAAAAGAGCAATTTTTGTAAAGAACCTTCTATACATCATTTCTGCAAAGTTTGGTTGAATTTGCCTATGTGGTTTCAGTAGAGAAGATGAAAATGTGATTTTCCTATAAGGTCCAATGTTAAAATATGTTCTGCACTGGCCATGTTTTTTTGGAGGATCAGAATGAAATGAACAATCTTTGTAAAGGACCTTTAGTACAATATTCCTGTAAAGTTTGGTTGAATTTGCTTCAGTCATTTCAGAGAAGAAGATAAAAATGTGATTTTTCCCATAGGGTCCTATGTTAAAACCTAAATTCCACACTGGTGGCCATGTTTTTTTTTCAGATCCGAAAGAAATGAGCAATATTTGTAACGGACCTTCCATACATCATTCCTGTAAAGTTTGGTTGAATTTGCTTCATCCATTTCAGAGGAGAAAATGAAAATGTGATTTTCCCTTAAGGTCCAATGTTAAACTATGTTCCGTGTTTGCGGCCATGTTTTTTATCAGATCGGAACAAAATCAGCAATCTTAGTACTCATTCTTGTAAATATTGGTTGAATTTGCTTCAGTGGTTTCAGAGGAGAAGATGAAAATGTGATTTTTCCCGATAGGGTCCTATGTTAAAGCTAAGTTCTGTGCTAGTGGCAATGTTTTTTATCAGATCGGAACGAAATGAGCCATCTTTGTTAAAGACCTTCTATACATGATTCCTGTAAAGTTTGGTGGAATTTGCTCCAATAGTTTCAGAAGAGAAGATGAAAATGTAAAAGTTAACAGACAATGGATGCCAAGTGATGGCAATAGCTCACACTGACCCTTTAGTCAGGTGAGCTAAAATAAAAGGTAAATTCAATGTGATATTACATGTTCTACACTCCCTAATCTGGATCAACTTCACTCTCTTCTTACAGTCTTGTTAACTTCTATAGCCCAACAGATGGTGTATATCTGGAAATATTCAATGAAAATTTTATTCAAGTACCACAGGCCATTACATAACAATAAACACAGTACAAAGTTAGTAGTTGCTAGTGTTTTACTCCATTTATAATTGATTTCAGAAATAAAACAATTTATTTAAGTTAGGACAAAATATTTTGTAGTTTTCAGTGAAATGTACAACTAGAGGCTCAAAGACACAGCCTGTATTACTCACCTGCCATAAATTCCTTAAACTGTAGATCAATGAAAATGATCTGTGCTGGCAGTCTTGTTTTTATCTGATCCGAACAGAATTAGCAATTATTGTAAAGTGCCTTCTATACAACTCTCCAAAATAGTTTGGTTGAATATGCTTCAGGGGTTTCAGATTAAATTTGATTCAGGGGTTTCAGAGGAGATGATCAAAATATGTTTTACCCATAGAGCAGATGTTAATTATTAGGAGATCAGGAAAACTTTTCGGGAGTTTTCAATATTTTGGAGGGAGGTTTCTAAAATTGTAAGGTAATTACAATGTTGTCTTTATTTATTAAAGAATGACCCATTAAATGACGTTTCCAAGTACCAGAATTCAGATGAATAAGATTTGGTTAGCCATTATTCAATTTGGCTTTTGGTTTAGCATTTCCTTTCAACATTTTTGACAGCGGTTACATTTCCATATATCCTCCCACTGGAATGACAAACAAAACACACAGTTATTAAATGCATTTATTGTGGTGGATACACATGCTGTTCCATCAATTATTTTCTAGATCTGGTAAAGGACAAACGAAAGGAACGTAACTTATAGATTTTTGCAGGAAACTAAATTCAGGAGAAAACGGTACAACTGGGGGAGGGAGGGAAAAGGGACTAAAAATCTGTAGGCTCCCGCCAAAGTCAGGAGGGTTGGCAGCTCTGCATAACTCTTGCAAGAAAAATCGAAATTTCAAGAAAAAGTATACAGATTGTCAGGCCATCATACCCATTAACTACACAAAGTCTGAAGTGATTTGGCTGGATGGTTATCAAGTTAGAGCGGGACATATAAAAAAATGTCTTAAAATTGACAAATAAAGTCCCATAACTCTTGCAAGAAAAATCGAAATTTCACAAAAAAGAAAACAAATTGTCAGGTCATCATAGCCAATACCTCTACAGAAGTTTGAAGTAAATTAGCCAAATGGTTGTCAAGTTAGGGCGTGACATGAAACGCATGGACAGACAGACAGACAGACGTACGGACAGACGGACGGATTGACAATCAGACACTGGTTTACCATAATACCTCCGTCATTAGACAGGCATATAAAAATGCTAACATTTGTAAAATTACTTCGCTATTAGTATTACCTAGCAACCACTTGTCAAGACCATTTTGTGTTTGGAATACATCTTTTAAATATCCATTAAAAGGTGTGTTTTGATATTTCCCTAATTTGCTATTGTTAGCACAAACACTAGATCAAAGATTTGAATGTTTCCCTGGCAACTGGTCAGATCCATAATATTAACCGTGTTTTAAGTGATGAAGAGTGTCTACATCAAAAAATTTTTGGCTTAAAATACTTAAACTCTTGCCTTATATTTAAATACATTATTTCAATAAATACCAGAGGCTCCCAGGAGCCTGTATCGCTCACCTGATTTTCATTTGCCACAATCAAGCTAACATTGTAAGTTATACAGTTAAACTTCAGTCTCTCTAACTTTGGTAGCTCAAACTCAACCAATTTTTGAACTGTATTGAAAGTCTGATCATGTTTTACTATATGTCTTTAGTGGACTTTTTTGACAAAAAACATTCTTGCTAAGGACCACTTTTGACACCATTTTTGAAGTCGAGACATCATTATGTAAATGGCGGTCAACAACAATTTTTAACACCATAAAGTCGCAAAATCAATATCTATTTGGAAACAAAATTTGATTGAAGTCAGACAATGTTGAATTTTCCCGCCTTATTTGGTGGTCATTTTGAAAATGGAGGTCAATGTACAATTTTCAACACCAGTTTTGAAGTCGCAACATCAATATCTATTAGGAAACCAAATTTCATTGAAATCAGACGATGTTGAATTTTCCCGCCTTTTTTGTCAGCCATTTTGAAAATGGCAGTCAATGAACAATTTTTAACATTAGTTTTGAAGTTGCCACATCAATACCTATTTAGAAACCAAATTTCATTGAAATCAGACAATGTTGAATTTTCCCGCCTTTTTTGGCGGCCATTTTGAAAATGGCGATCAACGAAAAATTTTCAACACCAGTTTTGAAGTCGCAACAACAATATCTATTTGGAAACCAATTTTTATTGAAATCGGACAATGTTGCATTTTCCCGCCTTTTTTTGGCGGCAATTTTGAAAATGGCGATCAACAAACAATTTTCAACACCAGTTTTGAAGTCGCCACAGCATGGCAAACATTTCATCAATTTACACTTAACCTTCATCTTCTATTGCTTTGGAAATAAAAGACGAAAAATACAAAAAATTTTAAAATTTGGTGAAAAAAGGGCAATAACTCCTACAAAGGGTTTCTGATTTTCTTCAAAATTTCAGGGTGGATAGATCTTGATATGCTGAACATTTTATCAATTTAAAGTTGACCTCTATCTGTTATAGTTTTTTTGATAAAAAATAAAAAATATCAAAATTTTGAAAATTTTACGGAAAAAGGGCAATAACTCTAAGACGGGTTTTCAGATTTCCTTCAAAATTGCAGGGCTGGTAGATCTTGCCATGCTGATCATTTTTACCCCGTCAGATTTTTGATATCTGTAACGGTTTTCGAGTTATTTGCAAAATATACAGCAATTTACCCCTATGTTCTATTTTTAGTAACAGCAGCCATGTTGTTTGACCCTCGGACTAATCGAACACAATTTTGAAACTGCATACCCTGGTGATGATTCAGGCCAAGTTTGGTTACAGTTCGCCCAGCAGTTTCAGAGGAGAAGATTTTTGAAATTATTGACGGACGGACGGACGACTGACGCAAAGTGATGGCAAAAGCTCACTTGGCCTTTTAGGCCAGGTGAGCTAATAAGGGCTTGCAAAGATAAGTGAGGGAAGCATTATAGAGATCTGTCTATCCATCCATTTGGAACAAATCATGTGCAGGCTTTTATTTAATTGTCTCTCGAGCCAGGATTTTAGTAGTTAACATGTAGATAGTTAACTTCAAGACAAAGTGTTACCATTTCCTGTGAGGTATAATAAAAAAGTTCACTAAACTGTGTTTTATTATTAGGAGAACCTTGTACAAAATGGAAAAATTTATTGTTATCATAAACACAAAGTTGGGTAAATCTTGCAGTCAAAAACAAAAATAATTCATTGCTATCCAGGTTAAGCTACCTTAGTTTAACTATTAATTTAACAAAGTTTTACATATTTCAAATGGTAGTTGACATTTCATAAATACTCTGTTGAAAGATTTTTTATTCATTATCACCAAAATTACAAAACTATTATAAATATGATAAATGCTGAAAGAAAACGATGATTTATAAAGATGCAATATTTGCAATTCAAAAATTTTCAAAAAAAAACTTTTATATAAAAATGAATACTGATTTAAGAATTTCTCAAAACCAATTTCTAAATTTTGTTTATAATTCAACACTACTATTTAACTTTTATGATACAGCTTTTATATAAGTTAAAACAATAACAAAAATAAAACAAAATTTTCCTTCAATATCTAGTAGTTTAATATTTTAACTAAATACAGTATTTACTGAAGTTTCAAATTATTCAAATGCAGAGGGACAGAAGGAAAGAGAAATGCCATTTAAAAAAATACAAAAGAATTTAAGAGTTCTTTCCCTTACATAAAAACTGCCATCTGTTTTAAGTATATAAATGGTGCTTTTAAGTAATAAATTATAAAGTGAAACATATCTGACCAAACTTTGACAAAACTAGAAACTTGCAGCTATCCCCTTTGTTTCAATTTTCTGAACCTGTATAAATGGCAAAACCTGTCTAGACCAGACAACACTCAGTGAACAAATGGTATTAAAGACAAAATTCAATAAAGTAAATATAAATATTTCTTCTATAAAGAAAAGATTCTTTGTGAATAAAAACAAAAAATATTTTCTCTGTTAAAGGTTACATCAATATTGAAAACTGGGACAGTAGGTCAACTTTTCATTTTATTGCAAGTTCTGGAAAATTTTCGAAATATTTCTGACTCAAACTTAGAAATTTTTTTTTAAAAGGAAATAAAATCTGCCTCCTGATTCTCATTCTTATGGAGGGGTATTTCCGCCACCAGAGAAATTATATGCTGTAAATTTTATCTTCTCTTTTTATTGTTTTCACTTTCCTTATCCATAATTCTGCAAGTTCTATATTTTATATTATAGATTCTAGGATATTAATTTATCATATTTTATATTCTTTCTTTAAATGTTCATATTTCATCCCGACTTCTGCAGTTTTTATATTTTATATTATTGTTCCTAAAACTCAATTTGTTATATTTTATGTTCTTTCTTTAAATGTTCCCATTTCTATGCTTTGTTCGTTAAGTTCTAAATTCTTCTTTCACGACATTATATCTACCGTGTTAATTTCGAAAAATTTCATGTTTTATAATTTGAAAGAGAAATGTTCAAAGAAAGTATTCATTGTGCATCATTCTTTAACTTTTATATTTTATCTTTTAACTTTTGTCTTTGTATTTTTGTTTTTATGTGCTTAAAATAAACGTGGCGGAATGAATTATGACAACAGATGGCGCTAGTGTTTCTGTGACAGCTTTTCATCCACCAGCAGATTCGTCCACGAACGGGACGTTTTAGGGACATCATATATATTATTATGTATTTCAAAGACAATTTTTGATATGATGCAAACAAAATGACATTTTTAAGACGGTGAAATAAAATAAGTGAGGGTGAAGCGGGGGAAACTTAAAGGGATAGTTCATGATTGGAAGCGATAATACTTTACTGAAAATACCGCTTAGCCCAAAATACGGGCGTGGCACGGGAAACACTGAAAAAAAAAACATCTTGGATGGGGAAACAGGGTTTTTAAGAGTCTTTGTTAAATCTCCCCTCGTGAAACGGGAAAGTTGAGAAAAAAATGATGAATTTCGGGGAAAGGGACCCATACAGCATAAGTTTTTAAGCCGTGATGGAAAAAACTCTAATTTAGTAAAGGGGAAAGGCGAGACCCAGTTGATTTTCGGGACTACTGGATTTCTCATTTGTAACTTCGGAAAATCGGATAACCCTATTTTAAGGCCACAAATTCGAAATGGAAATGCCCATTTGGATACCTAAATATAGGCATGTTTTTAACCACGGAAAATCATGATTTTCAGTCCAAAATAAAACAGGATTGGCAAAAATTGGTTTCTTGGATAGGTAAAAAAAACAAAGTTTATGACACTTGATCATTTGTACGTGAATCAGAAATGAGCAAGCAATATGGGCAGTTAATTTACACATCGTATTCGTTTAAATTTTACATTTTGAAATTTCAGTATACATGCATTAAATTTTCGAACACAGCTCTAGGGAAACTGGGCATTCTATGATTTCCACGCTAGTTTATAGAAGTTTACAATGGCAAGGGTCAGTGGTCAATTAGTAGATTTTGGATAAATTTTATCAAAATTTGCTATATTTGTTTCCCTGTTAATTTATTTGTAATGAGGTGGAAAATGTGCCTTAATTCGCGTCTTTAATCACAAAATTCCACCAATTTATTGACATGAACAGTTCTCCGAGAGCCCAGATCTGAAGCCCGGAGCCCAGTGAGTGGAGCCCGGAGCTCTAATGTTGGAAACGGGAGCCCTTGTGTTGGAGCCCGGAACCATAGTATTGGAGTCCTGATCCCTTGTGCTGGAGACCGGAGCCCTATTGTTGGATCCCGGAGCCCTTGTGTTGGAAACCGGGCCCAACGTTAAAAAAATGCAAATCCGGGACCCAGAACCCAATTTTATTCCCCATCAATGTAAAAGTTATCAGAACTTTCCGGTTTTTTGTCAAAATGTTAACACAAAATGTGTCTATTCAGAATTAAAATTATTTCCTTGGAGGAAATTAGCTTTTGCACAGAAATCTCTGTTCTATAATTGGCTTAAAAAAATTTCAGGAAAGCTACGCTATTTCTTTTTTGTCAAGAGCAAATTACTCTCAAAACTCGCAATATTCAAACAGAATTATAAAGAGTCTCGCTGCGGTTAAACCGGGATGCGGGGTTGGCTTTGTTGTAAACGGAAAGCGGGACAGCTTTTTAGTGAGCGGGAAAGGGATCATCGAAAATAAAAATGCACGGGGAAACGGGAAATGATGTCGGAACCGGGAAAAGGTTGCTTTTAAAGAGTGTAAAATATTTCCCGTCCCATTAATGCACCTGGTAACTATAAAATTCCCGTGTATTGACATTATTGAACAAAAATTTCAGGCTACCGGAATTTTAAACAGTTTTAAATAAAGATTGGTTGGCGAGACCAGTATGATTATAGAGACGTCGAGATTTTCCATTTTTCAAATTCGGGAAATTAGATAACTCCAATTTGCAGATCACGAATTGAGAATAAAAATACCTAGCCCTGCTAGACCAGGGGGTGGTTTTGGGGGTCGTGTCGTGTCGCCGATTTGTACCATACTATGCAATGTTGTATAACTAGATTCACACCACAAAAAGAACCCTATTTAGGGATTAAGTTGGTGCAATTTAACATGTAACCAGTGGGAAACTTCATACAGCCATGCCGAGCTTTCCCAGGCAAAGGGATCGCTTTTCCAATTATTCAGCGATTTCAACTAAAAATTGAAACTGCGTTATCAAGCTGATTTACATTTGTCATAAACTTTCGAGGTGTCGTTTCTGTGGCAATTGTCATTCACACCAGCAGCTAAGAAGTCTACAGCAAAGCTAGTCGAAAAGGACGCTAAATCTCCTCAAAAGACAAAAAACTACCACACAAAAGAAAGTCAAGAAACCAAAGAAGAAGTGAAGTCAAAAGTTTATCTCTTACATATGCAGACAAAAATCCTTCTAAGGCTTCTAAACTTCTCAAAAAAGAATATTTATAGTTATTATATCAGCAATTTTTAAAGTCAAAAACAGCTTTTCCCTCTATATATAGTGTATTTTCTCTTTCTTACTAATTCCCCTTTCCCCCTTTTTATATTGATTTTATTTACTTATTTATGTATTTATTCATTTTTTTTTTCAGTTGGTCCTTCTCGATATTAATACTTCATTCTTTGTTGCCTCCGGGCTCCAACACTTGGGCTCCGAGCTCAAGCACTAGAACTCCGGGCTCCAACGCTAGGGTTCCGGGCTCCAACGCTAGGGTTCCGGGCTCCAACAAAAGGGCACTGGGCTCCAACACTATGTTTGAGAGCTCCAACAAAAGGGCACCGGGCTCCAACACTATGTTTCAGAGCTCCAAACCAGGGCTCCGGGCTCCAATACTATGGCTCCGGGTCCCACTCACTTTAACAAAGATTCTTAAAAAAAACCTGTTTCCCGATTCAGGGTGATTTTTTTCCAGTGTCACAACCGTTGTTGAGGTTAAGCAGTATTCAGTGAAGTCTATTACCGCTTCCAATCATGAACCCTTCAAGTTTTCCCGGCTTCATTCTCACTTAAATGGAAAGGCTTTTTTTATTTCACCCACTTACATGGAAAGGCTTTTTTATCTCACTGTCTTAAAAATTGCATTTTGTTGCATCATATTAAATACGTAATAATAAAATATATGATGACCCTATAACGTCCCGGTCGTGGACGAATCTGCTGGTGGATGAACAGCTGTCACAGCAACACTAGCACCATCTGTTGTCATAATTCAATCATACACGTTTTTTCCGCCACGTTTATTTTAAGCACATAAAAACAAAAATACAAACACAAAAGTTAAAAGATAAAATATAAAAGTTAAAGAATGATGCACAATGAATACTTTCTTTGAACATTTCTCTTTCAAATTATAAAACATGAAATTTTTCGAAATTAACACGGTAGATATAATGTCGTGAAAGAAGAATTTAGAACTTAACGAACAAAGCATAGAAATGGGAACATTTAAAGAAAGAACATAAAATATAACAAATTGAGTTTTAGAAACAATAATATAAAATATAAAAACTGCAGAAGTCGGGATGAAATATGAACATTTAAAGAAAGAATATAAAATATGATAATTTAATATCCTAGAATCTATAATATAAAATATAGAACTTGCAGAATTATGGATAAGGAAAGTGAAAACAATAAAAAGAGAAGATAAATTTTACAGCATATAATTTCTCTGGTGGCAGAAATACCCCTCCATACATTCTTGCTGGTGAAAATAAGAATTGTAGAATTTTTTCAAACAGGTTCTATTACTTTACAGTAGTTTCAAAGCATACACACCAATCCATTTAGAACAAAAAGCAATATGGTGATCGAGGTGTTATTTTGCCAACCCACAAAAAAAAATTATATGATGTTTAGATGAGGAACTGTACCCACTTGGGGAAAGAAAAAACAATTCATAAAATCCTTCTGAATGGGTACACATATTTGACATCTTTTTGGCAATTACACAAATAGCTAAAATATAATTTATATTCATAATTTATTAATTTACTAAAAAAATTTACAAAGGGCCAACAAGGTATTATTAATAATGTGTAAATGTTTTCAGAGCATAAACCAATCTTCACGATATGCGTCGGTCCAACAGACAAAACCGGTAAAAAATTTCAAAGTGTTGGTCCGAATGTCCGACATTGTTCTTGGGCTAAACCACTGGAAACGATGTTTCAGGCTACAAAAACTGGTATATTTGAGCCTTTATATTGTTATCGCTAACATTTCCTGTCAGGAATCTTTCGTCAAATTGATAAAATTGTGGTAAAATTGACTACTGCTCTGATGAAAACATTCCAAACAGGATGTGATAAGTATTAAT
This sequence comes from Modiolus philippinarum, assembly GCA_002080025.1. NCBI lineage: Eukaryota > Metazoa > Mollusca > Bivalvia > Mytilida > Modiolidae > Modiolus > Modiolus philippinarum. Next base: position 171,004 of record MJUU01001629.1, read on the forward strand.
AAACAGATATCGGAAAAAACATGATGATTTTCCGTAAATCTCTGATAATACGAAATGTGTGGAAACTTTTGGTCAGATGACCGTTTGGTCGGTCCATTATGCCATTAAAAGACTGTCGGACCGTATGTCCACCAAATTTTAAATGTATTTCATGAAGACTGGTAAACTATTTCGAATTATGTCCCTTAGATTGTGTATTGACCTGTTTTGTAATGTTGCCTTGGTAAAGAGAGGATGTACATGTATATAGGTTTCAGCCTGCTATCTGATTCTATTCATATTATTTGAGTAAAATATATTTAAATGAAAGAAAAAATGAGCAGTCTTCATAATTTTATACCTCATTCAATGTATGTATTATTTCTTTCTTTGTGGGTACTCTATGCACAAGTCTACATTTTTTATTTCAGAATGTGCACTGGAATAAAACATACTTGGTTGATCATTATACGACATGCAAAGCACAAAATGTAACCACAAAAATATCCAATGCTAGATTTTATGTTCAGAGGTAAAATTAGTATTGTAGTTCAAATCTTGAAACCTTGATAGTTAGCCAAAAACAATTTGAGGCAGGGTATCATGTAATGTAGCAATAAGGCAAAATAAAATAATACATTAGCTTCTCAGGCACCTGCCTCATCTCTTTTCTGGGAACTAATTTTACTTTTTTATTCAAGTTTCAAATAAAAAAAAATGAAAATCACCTGCCTCATCACTTTTTTGGCATATCAGCAATGTAAAAAGATGCCTCATCATGATTTTGAACCAATAAAAAATAAAAATGTTCTCCCTCCCTGCCTCATCATTTTTTCAGAAAAATGGCCTGAGAATCTAATCATTATTTTTGTATGGCCTAATATCTAATATTTTATTATTTTATGAATGTATACATATTGCATAATATGATACTGAAATTAAATTATTCAACATGAATATCATCTTTGGATATTTTACACATTTAAATTTGAGCATCCTACTTAGAATAAATCCTTTCAAGTAACATTTATACAGGAAATAAAGAAACCCAAAACTGGTATCCAAAAAGCTTTCAAAAAGAATTTAAGAGTTATCTCCCATATATAAATTATATAACATCAGCTTGAATAAAATTACATGTACAAATATATAAGGAGTAGGAGGGGACTAGACATACACATATTTAATGAGTCTTTTCATAGCAATATACCCTTAAACTCTTGCCCATGCAAATATTTTTAAAACAGCCCTCATCTTTTTGAGATACCTGTAAGCTTGTATCAACTTCAAGTCAATAAATTTTAGTTTACATTATACCAAAACAGATACTTATAAACATATAAAAAAAACTCATTCTATGATAAGATGTACAATGTATTCATTCAGAAAAAGTAATAGATATTCAAGAAAAAATATCCTTTCATTTTTTTTTTTTTGAAAATTGCTTTGATATGCTTGAAAAATCAGTTGCTGCTACTTTTTGTGTTCAAATTGTGTTCCTTTCTGTTTACTTGTCTGTGTGTGTGTGTGTGTGTAATCTCTGTATTGCTTATACTTTTAAAATACTTTTGTTCTTTACCTGATTCAATATTATATCTGTGATAGCTTAAATTACAGCTGCTTTATTCTTTACTGCTGCATTGTTTCATTCCATTCATTGGTATACTCTTGATCTTTTTGTCTTGTATATTTGTCTTGAATTGTCTTTTCTGTAATAGTTGATTCAAGTCTTTTGTTGATATACTAAAAATATATAAACAAGACAAAGTAACTAAATTTCACTTTTAAAAATATCACATCTATAACTATTTTTATTTTGTCCGATACACATTTTCTCCCTACTCTTACATTTGTTTGTATAAAGTTGATCAAATTTGTTGAGATAAATTCTAGTGAATGAAAAGTTGAAACATGATTTTGACCTTTTTTTTTTTTTTTTTTGAAAATTGAAGAAAAATTACAGTTGAACTCCATTGGTTCAAACTGCATGAGCTCAAACACCATGTATGTCTCAACCGTTTTTTGTCACTTTGTTCAAATTGAAACAGAGTTATCTCAAACACCTGTCCAGCTCAAACTGTAAACTTCAAATCCTTTGGTGTGAGTCTTCAAAGTTTGACTATATATTTTCATGTATAGATCTTGAAACATAAAATATGTGGAAATTAGTTGTAAAGTTAGTAAAAATTGTGTAATATTTCCCACTTTTTTTGAGTATTTGGAAAAGTTCATGCAATGTTTCAGGTAAAATAACTGTTTAAATTTTACCAGTGACACACAAGCTCAACAAATAAAACAGGAAGTTGCTACCATCAAACACCACAAGTTCTTGTCAGACTCTGTACCTTATTCATACAATGTTGAACACTTCTAACCATTATTTTCTCCACATCATATTTCCCATTCTAGTTCATTTCAATGGTCCAATAATTTTGTAGCTCTGAAAATATAACTGGTAAGTTTTGTATCAACCAATAAACATGAAAAAATATAAACAAAGCATGTATTTGTTTTACATAATACTCAAAGTACTTTCAAGATGTTCACAAATATTTATCTGTATAACTATACAACTTGCTTTAGAATTACAACCTTCATCTTAAATTCTATTTTTTTTTTTCAGACATGATTTTCACTTTGGCCTCCTTGTACCTTAACTAGTACACTCTCTTATAAAATCAGGTCATTCACTTTTGTGCCTCTCCATTTTGTAAACACTTACTAGCATTTATACAGGTTTGAGAGTGTAATCTATGTTTAAGTGTTAACACATTCAATAATGAATCACATACTTCAAATTACAAATCTTTAAATACAAATCAGCACATTTCATTCAACCCTTCCTGTAATAGTTTTACCAGCTGTTTTCAACGATAGTTCATTCATTTCTTTCTCACTTTAACAACTTTTAAGTGGCTCATGGGAATTTGTAAACAAAGCCTTTTAAAACATTTAAAATTATCCCTTCGACCCACAATCACTACTTTTATATTCCAGAGCATTTCATAAAAATAAAATGATTTAATTAGAATAGTATCTTTATATGAGTAAAATATTAATTTAATTCCATAGGTTCAGGAAAAATTAATTCTGCTTGTATTAATCATAAATTTTTTACTATAATATAGATTCATTGGCAAAAGAGCAAGATCAAGAAATTTCAAATACCAAATTTTGGTGTGTATTAAACACATTGGTGTATAAAACACACCCCCTTTCTCAGAGGAAAAGAATCAGAAAAAATCTAGTTTGTGTGTAAACCAGAGGCTCCCTGGAGCCTATATCGCTCACCTGGCTTTCAGTTGCCACAATCAAGCTAACATTGCAAATTATACAGTTGAACTTCAGTCTCTCAAACTTTGATAGAGCAAACACCACCATTAACTTGGACTCTATTTTAAGTCTGATCATCTTTTACTGTACTTCTTTGTTGGGCTTTTTTGACAAATTGTCTTGCTAAGGACCACTTTCGACACAAGTTTTGAAGTCGAGACATCATTTGGTAAATGGCAGTCAACAACAATTATCTTTAAGTTACGACATCAATATCTATTTGGAAACCAAATTTCATTGAAATCGGACAATGTTGAATTTTCCCACCTTTTTGGCGGCCATTTTGAAAATGGCAGTCAACAAACTATTTTCAACACCGGTTTTGAAGTAGTGACATCAATATCCACTTGGAAACCAAATTTCATTGAGATCAGACAATGTTGATTTGGCAGCCATTTTGAAAATGGTGGTCAACGAAAAATTTTCAACACCGGTTTTGAAGTCGCAACATCAATATCTATTTGGAAACCAAATTTCATTGAAATCAGACAATGTTGAATTTTCCCGCCTTTTTGGCGGTTATTGTGAAAATGGCAGTCAAAAAATAATTTTCAACAACGGTATTGCAGTAGCAACATCAAAATCCACTTGGAAACAGATTTCATTGAAATCAGACAATGTTGAATTTTCCCACCTTTTTTGGCGGCCATTTTGAAAACGGCAGTCAACGAAAAATTTTTAACATCACATTTGAAGTTGCTACATCAATACCTTTTTGGAAACCAAATTTCATTGAAATCGGACAATGCTGAATTTTCCCGCCTTTTTTGGCAGCCATTTTGAAAATGGCGGTCTACCAATAATTTTCACGTCTGTTTTGAAGTGGCCACAGCATTGCAAACATTTTATCAATTGACACTTAACCTTCATCTTCTATAGTTTTGGAAATAAAAGATGAACCAGAGGCTCCCTGGAGCCTATATCGCTCACCTGGCTTTCAGTTGCCACAATCAAGCTAACATTGTAAATTATACAGTTGAACTTCAGTCTCTCAAACTTTGGTGGAGCAAACACCACCATTAACTTGGACTCTATTTTAAGTCTGATCATGTTTTACTGTACTTCTTTGTTGGGCTTTTTTGACAAATTGTCTTGCTAAGGACCACTTTCGACACCAGTTTTGAAGTCGAGACATCATTTGGTAAATGGCAGTCAACAACAATTATATCTTTACTACATCAATATCTATTTGGAAACCAAATTTCATTGAAATCGGACAATGTTGAATTTTCCAGCCTTTTTGGCGGCCATTTTGAAAATGGTGGTCAGCGAAAAATTTTCAACACCGGTTTTGAAGTCGCAACATCAATATCTATTTGGAAACCAAATTTCATTAAAATCGGACAATGCTGAATTTTCCCGCCTTTTTTGGCAGCCATTTTGAAAATGGCGGTCAACCAATAATTTTCAACATCAGTTTTGAAGTTGCCACAGCATTGCAAACATTTTATCAATGACACTTAACCTTTATCTTCTATAGTTAAGGAAATAAAAGATGAAAAATATGAAAATTTTGAAAATTCCGTGAAAAAAGGGCAATAACTCCTACAGGGGTTTTTGGATTATCTTCAAAATTTCAGGGTGGGTAGATCTTGACATGCTGAACATATTTGCAATTTAAAGTTGACTTGTATCTCTTATAGTTTTTCTGATAAAAAATTAATAAAGTTGAAATTTTGCAAATTTTACAGAAAAAGGGCAATTTCTCCAAGATGGGTTTTTCGGATTTTCTTCAAAATTGCAGGGCAGGTAGATCTTGCTATGCTGATCACTTTTGTCCCCATGTCAGATTTTTGATATCTGTAATGGTTTTTGAGTTATTTGCAAAAAACAGCAATTTATCCCTATGTTCTATTTTTAGTAACAGCAGCCATGTTGTTTGGTCTTCGGACTAATCAAACACAATTTTGAAACTGCATACCCTGATGATGCTTCAGGCCAAGTTTGGTTACAATTGGCTCAGCAGTTTCAGAGGAGAAGATTTTTGAAATTGTTGAGGGACGACGGACGCAAAGTGATGGCAAAAGCTCACATGGCCTTTTAGGCAAGGTGAGCTAAAAATATGAAAATTTTGAAAATTCCGTGAAAAAAGGGTGATAACTCCTACAAGAGTTTTTGGATTATCTTCAAAATTTCAGGGTGGGTAGATCTTGACATGCTGAACATTTTTGCAATAAAAAGTTGACTTGTATCTCTTATAGTTTTTCTGATAAAAAATTAATAAATTTAAAATTTTGCAAATTTTACAGAAAAAGGGCAATAACTCCAAGATGGGTTTTCGGATTTTCTTCAAAATTGCAGGGCAGGTAGATCTTGCTATGCTGATCACTTTTTCCCAGTCAGATTTTTGATATCTGTAATTGTATTTGAGCTATTTGCAAAAAACAGCAATTTACCCCTATGTTCTATTTTTAGTAACAGCAGCCATGCTGTTTGGTCTTCAGACTAATCAAACACAATTTTTAAACTGCATACCCTGGTGATGCTTCAGGCCAAGTTTGTTTACAATTGGCTCAGCAGTTTCAGGGGAGAAGATTTTTGAAATTGTTGACGGACGACGGACGCAAAGTGATGGCAAAAGCTCACATGGCCTTTTAGGCCAGGTGAGCTAAAAACGCACGTAAATTTTCAACAACATGTTCTGTCCAAAAATGTCTAGAGACACCGAGAGATATCTTGTGGACTGAATTAAATGGAATACATGATGCTTTATTCACTTATATTTAGAGGAATAACTGTACATGTATTTATTTAATGGTTTGTTCAAACATTTTGGGAATTTGCAAACGAAAAATATTGATTTTGTAAACACAGGAAGTTTATCTCCAAACGTAAGTAAAAGTCAAAGGCGGTTACGGATACGCTAATATTACGGTTTGCCTTTGGTAAATTTTTAAGTGATATTCCCTTGTTGATCAATCTTCATAATCGGTTTATGCATTAATCAATTTCATTTAAACTATCCCTTTTCATAAATATAATTACACTATGACTTGCAAGTATCATGTACCCCTGAAAACCGGAACCGGCTTCACCTAATCAAAACAAATATGATCGAGATGAAATTTTGGGAACCGGGAGATCTCTGAATACACATGTTGTATATATAAAAAACAATACATATCTAATCATGTTAACATTAGCAAACTTTGTTATCATCAAACACAGGTTCGTATCTTGATCACAACAGGGATTTTATACTTATTTCCAATGTCATTTCCGGTCTGAAGTTAAGTTCGTGGGTGTAAGAAAAAAATGGTCTTTTGAAGTTTGCATGTATAAAACGCATCTCCTCTCACTAGGACCTTTCTGGGGGAAAATATGTGCGTGTAATACACACCAAAAAACTGTACCTTAAATGTAAGACTTCAATCTTTCTATAATATAGTTCAAGAACCATTGTAGTCTTACCAAACAAAATTTTGACTTCTATATGTGGCAGTTTTACTGTGTTAATTATCTCAAATTTATAACTCCCAAAAAATGAGTTTTACACCATCAGGCTACACTTGATACTGACCATTCTGAAGAGACTCATCATTAATCTTGTCATAAAGATTTTAACTTTTATGCAAGATAGAAAAAGAAAGTATTGACTTGTGTCTCAAATGTATACTCTTAACACTCTAGAAAAAAAATATATCAGCAGTATTGCATTGTATTACATCTGATAAATTACTTTGAATAACCAGGTTTTTTCAAAAGGAATGCAAATCATGAACATGACAGGAACAATCTTTTGGAAGGGCTTTAAAAAAACAATAAACCAGCCAAATTTTCACTTGATCTATTTTGTAATGGTAAACATGGTAAAGCTACGCACCAAATATATATCAAATGCAATCATGAAAATCTGTTGAAAATAACAAGTGGATGACAAACTGATGACAAAGTGAGGACAACTCAGTACAGTTATTTTCTAAATCCAAGGGTAAATAGCCAAATATGATATGTAACATGTCACGCCTCAGCCATGTTCAAAATATCAACCAGCTACTCTAGAAGAATAAAAGTAAATATAACTGAATTCACAAACAAAAAAAAATCTTCCTTTCAGCTTTTCCTGTAGGTAATAAATAAATCAGGCATCAGAGTAAACACTATTTTCTTTTAAAAATCACTTTCTAAGTTCTGGTCAACATTTAGTGTATACACATACATGTACATGACATACAGGCCAATATTTGCATATTATTTTTACCTGGAACTTCAAATTAACCAGCAAAATCTTCCTTTGCAGTTTATATACTTCTTCTGACTGAACAACACACTCCTGTTAATAAATAAAACAAAAATGAAATTAGACTTTGATGACTTATCTGCATGCTGATAATATCATGGCAGAAATGTTTTTTTCATGTAACAAGTTTTTTTCACATTATAGTTGTAAATTGCACTCACATTTTCATGTCGTGAGGAATATGACCAACCTTAAGTAAAATCTAAAGAAAAACGATCCAAATCATGGCCGAATGTCAAAAATGGTCTGAAAAGACACCAAATTAATTGTAGTACATTCTCATATAGCAGTGAAAGAAATTTGGATAATTAAACTTGGTACTATAAAAAAGAAAAGATTGGGATAACTACCTGAATTATCACTTCTATACATAATTCTGTATTAGCTGCTCTCTTCTAGAGAAAAGACAGTGTGCAATTTATCAAAATAAACCCTGGAAAATCTTTCATTCGTGTTTGAAATGCTACATCTGATTGTCTCGTTCTGCTGTGCTTAACTAGAGAAAAGATGGAATCATTTGCACACATGAACATAATGCGGGATGTAACAATCTTTGACCTACAATAAATTTTTCACACAGAATATGAAAAATTTCTTAAGAGATACTTAAACATAAAATTGTGACCAGGGATTGAATCAGTTTTACACATTGTTCATAATTTGATCAATATAAATACTAGGTAACAGACAAATGCATTATTCCAACATCACAATGCATCAAGTATTCATAAGGAAAGTCAATACAATGTATTACAATGCCACACATATTGATTGTTCTGTTATGTCTCCTTGACAACAGTGTCTGAGATTATAGAATTAAAGGTCATCTTGGAATAAGATATTTGCAAATTCATGAAATGAGATATTGGCACAAAAGCAGATCACTTTTTGCATGCTTCAATAAATAATCTCAGACCTTTTATTGATGTCTACAACTCCCTTTTATATTTGAAACAAATGTCAAGTGTGAACCCCTAACACATGTCTCAACTTTCTGTGCTTTACCAACTACCACTTTAAACAAGCAAAGACACTACAGTGCACCCTCGTTATACTGCCCCTCTTTAACAGAGGTCTGCCATCGCCAACCATCTTCGAAGTCCATTTTGTAAAAAATTACATAGTTTCTTTGTTATTTATTCCCTTGATATATCGCTACCCTCACTTATTGCCAAAATATTCCCTGGTCCCAATGGTGGCAATATAACGAGGGTGCACTGTATATGTCTGTTAGGGCTAAGATGGATCAACTGAATTCAAAAAACTCAACTAAACACAAAATCTTTACATATTTTTGAACCAAATCAAATTCAACGTTTTAAGTCATGTATTAGACAGTGTTTATCATGTACTAGAAAAGGGACAGTTTACCAGCGTTTGGAAAAGACATTTTGGCCTGTAAGTTATGGGATTGGCAATTTTTTTTCTGCCAAGTCCTTCAAAATGTTTGCCTGACTTGTGAAAGAAAAGTAACCAAAAGGGCTGGGGTTTTTTTTGCCGGTGATAGGGACTCTTATATACCATAAATATGCTAGACCTAGTCATTTTTTGCGATGAGGATTGACAGGATTGAAGATTTTCAAAGACTATAGTTTACACAGCAAATGTAACTGATAAGTAAGACTCAATAAAATAAACTGCTGTGCCAAGAGCACATGATACGCCTGTCCACTGTCAACTCGAACTTTATGGCATTGTTGGACCACAACAAAATTTTGATTGAAAAAAAAAATCAAACAGAATATGTGCCTTGCCAAGATTAACCATTCAACAAATATCAAATTAATATGTAATATATGAATTTTCAAAAAAACATTAAGTCCAAGGGCCATAGCTGTCCACAAAAATCATTAAACATGAACCAAATTTAAACTGAATCCATAATTTATAAACATACAATCATAAACTTAATATATCAAATCAACATATTTACACATTGTAAAGAAAAGGCGGAGAAAGTGATGTTTTTCAAAAATTTACAAAGTCCAAGGGTCATAACTCTGTACAAAATCAACCAACCAGAACCAAATTCGAACTTAATCTGTATCTCACCTAGATATAATCATATACCAAATACCAAATCAATATGTCAAGCGATTACAGAAAAAAACTCTGGAAACCTATATTTTTCAAAATTTCACTAAGTCCAAGGATCATAACTCTGTACAAAATCAACCAACCGGAATCAAATTCGAACTTGACCTGTTCAATATGTCAAGCAGTTACAGAAAAAAACTCTGGAAACCTATATTTTTCAAAATTTCACTAAGTCTAAGGGCCATAACTCTGTGCAATATCAACCGATTGGAACCAAATTCAAAATTGATCTGTATCTCACCTAGATATAGTCATGTATACACCAAATATGAAATCAATATGTCAAGTGGTTACAGAAAAAATCTCCAGAAACCAAAAAGTTAACGGACGGATGGACAGACGGACGGTGGAGGGTATACCAAAATACGTCCGTCTTATGACAGGCGTATAAAAACAAAATTTAACCTATCTGTAGTCACTGGACTGTGAAACTGTTGTCAAAACAAAAAATTTGTATCCTCATCAAACTGTTATATAATCATAATAATATATAAATCAACCAATGTACAATATCATTAAGCTACTTCTGTAAACCTATTAATTTTTGTGAGTGATTCATTTACAAAATCTTCTTGTGGTTGATAACATCAGAAACTAAATCGACCTGAATATTTCTCACCCTAATACAAACACATCAGTAGAAACAGAAAATTGCAAAAATTAGTCGCTGCAAAGTTGACTAGGAGGGACAAGAGGAATAAAGTATCCATGAAAATAAGTTGGTTACAGTATTTATAGTTATTTCAAAGATAGTAAATGTTTTATATTTAACATGTAAACTTTAGTGAGCATTCTAAAATTGATATTTTACTATCAACTGAAGAAATATTTCTTACTCAAGAATTGTATTCATGTACATGAAGAACAAGAATCTTCAATGAAATTTGTCGTAAACTTGAGAAATTATAAACATCATGAAATGGTGGAAAAACTCCTACAGAAATTGCTGTAAACAATGGCTCGTGTTTAAAAACAAGAGGCTCTCAAGAGCCTGTATCACTCACCTGGACCATGGCTGACATAGATAAAAGGCATTTCCAATAGGAAAAACGAAAAATAAAATTTAGCAGAATACTTTTTTTTCTAAAATTACAGTATTCTTGTTTGGTTTCCATGGCAACCGAAAGATCCATCATCCATTACAACCCATAACAGAACACCATTAAAAAAAATTTGGGCAGGGGTTCCCCTTATGATTAAAGTAATACATAGTGCTGAAATTAAAACATGCAGACCACTTTTAAAATAAAAATTCAAAAATTTGGGCAGAGGTTCCCCTTAAAATCAATAGGGCCAATGTAAAAACTTTGTTCCAGATGGTGGCCATCTTGGATGAGGTACGGACCTACCAGATACATTTTTTGGATGGGACCACCTAAGGACCATTGTGGCTTAGATTGGTTCTAATTGGACTAGTAGTTTCTGAGAAGAAGATCTATGAATGTATATTCCATAGGGTCCAATGTAAAACTATGTTCCTGCTGGCGGCCATCTTGGATGAGGTACAGACCTGCCGGATACCTTTTTTGGAAGGGACCATCTAAGGACCATTGTGATTAAATTTGATTATAATTGGATCGGAGAAAAAAATCTTTGAATGTCTTTCCCATAGAGTCCAATGTTAAAACTATGTTCCCCGCTGGTGGCCATCTTGGATTAGGTACAGACCGACTGGATACCTTTTTTGGAAGGGACCATCTAAGGACCATTGTGACTAAGTTTGGTTATAATTGGACTGGTAGTTTCTGAGAAGAAGATCTTTTTATGTCTTTTCCATAGGGTCCAATGTTAAAACTATGTTCCCCGCTGGCGGCCATCTTGGATTAGGTAGGGACCTGCCGGATATCTTTTTTGGAAGGGACCATCTAAGGACCATTGTGACTAAGTTTGGTTATAATTGGACTGGTAGTTTCTGAGAAGAAGATCTTTGAATGTCTTTTCCATAGGGTCCAATGTTAAAACTATGTTCCAAGCTGGCGGCCATCTTGGATTAGGTACGTCCCTGTCGGATACCTTTTTTGGAAGGGACCATCTAAGGACCATTGTGACTAAGTTTGGTTATAATTGGATTGGTAGTTTCTGAGAAGAAGATCTTTTAATGTCTTTTCCATAGGGTCCAATGTTAAAACTATGTTCCCCGCTGGCAGCCATCTTGGATTAGGTACGGACCTGCCGGATATCTTTTTTGGAAGGGACCATCTAAGGACCATTGTGACTAAGTTTGGTTATAATTGGACCGGTAGTTTCTGAGAAGAAGATCTTTGAATGTGTTTACCCATAGGGTCCAATGTTAAAACTATGTTCCCCGCTGGCGGCCATCTTGGATTAGGTACAGACCTGCCGGATAAGTTTTTTGGAAGGGACCATCTAAGGACCATTGTGACTAAGTTTGGTTATAATTGGACTGGTAGTTTCTGAGAAGAAGATCTTTGAATGTGTCTACCCATAGGGTCCAATGTTAAAGCTGTGTTCCCCGCTGGCGGCCATCTTGGATGAGGTACGGACCTGCCGGATACCTTTTTTAAAGGGGACCACCCAAGGACTATTGTGACCAAATTGGGTTCCAATTGGCCCAGTGGATTCAGAGGAGAAGATCTTTGAATGAAAAGTTTATGCCGGACGGACGGACAACGGATGCTGGACGCCAAGTGATGGTCAGTGAGAATCAGAAGGCCAATAACAGAACTGTTTGTCAATAAATAATTCAGATGATCAATGACCTCAGTTACCAATAATTTATTTCTGTTCCAACTGTCCCAACATCTGAATTGTCTCCTATTCTGAATCTGAATTTCCATCTGATTGCAATAATCTTCATGTCCACGATTCATGATCAAATCAGTATTTAATTAATTAATTTTAACTTATTTAACATGTTTAATTGTAAAAACAAAGACAAATCGATTCAACACAAGTTGTACAACTTAATAAGGTCTTCTCCAAAGAAGACAAATCAGTTTACCAGCTCTAGAGTATAAAACTAGAGGCTCAGACACTGAGCCCTATATCGCTCACCTGACAAAATGCTGAAGCAGGGTTTTCTTTGTTCTGCATGGTGGCCATGTTTTTCAGAGGAGAAGATGAAAATGTGAATTTCCCATAGGGCCATTGTTAAACTATGTTCCGTGCAGGCGGCCATGTTTTTTATCGGATCGGAACGAAATGAGCAATCTTTGCTAAGGACCTTAAGTACATCATTCCTGTAAAGTTTGGTAACATTTGCTTTAGTGGTTTCAGAGGAGAAGAAGAAAATGTGAATTTTCCCATAGGGTCCAATGTTAAACCTAAGTTCCGCGCTGGCAGCGATGTTTTTTATCGGATCGGAACGAAATGAGCAATCTTTGTAAAGGACCTTCCATACATCATTCCTGTAAAGTTATGTTGAATTTGCTTCAGTAGTTTCAGAGGAGAAGATGAAAATATGAATTTCCCATAGGGCCAATGTTAAACCTAAGTTCCGCGCTGGCGGCTATGTTTTTTATCGGATCGGAACGAAATGAGCAATCTTTGTAAAGGACCTTTAGTACATCATTCCTGTAAAGTTTGGTTGCATTTGCTTCAGTGGTTTCAGAGCAGAAGAAGAAAATGTGAATTTTCCCATAGGGTCCAATGTTAAACCTAAGTTCCGCGCTGGCGGCCATGTTTTTTATCGGATCGGAACGAAATGAGCAATCTTTGTAAAGTTTGGTTGAATTTGCTTCAGTGGTTTCAGAGGAGAAGATGATTATGTGAAAAGTTAACAGACCACGGACGGACGACGGACGCCAAGTGATGGCAATAGCTCACACTGACCCTTTGGGTCAGGTGAGCTAAAAATGGCTCAAAGACTCAAATGGCCGGGTTGCGTTTTGGTGTTATAAGCTATGAAGTTGTTTTATAGGTTCCGTAATGGCTCTGTGTATAGAATATGTTGAAAATATTGATAAAAAAATTATTAAGGTAAAAGGCCAGGAAAAATATTGGAAATAATTCTATAAAGTCAGGTGCACATTTTCAAAATATATAGAAACAATCTGTGAAGTTTCAAAGGTCAGAGATGAAAACTGTAGGAGGAGTTGATTTCACAAAATAGGTACCTTTGTTGAAATGTGATAAAAATGACTAAGTTCCAAAGTCCGTAAAAATAGGAAAAATTTTCAAAATAATTCCAAAAATGGAAGAATGTGTCCATGGGACACGGATGCCCCCGTCTCCTTGCAATCGAAACCCTTAAATATTAAAGGCATAACTATGTACAATATATATATATCAAATATTATAAAAAAGGATCTTTCTCCTGTGATAAATAGGCACTGGAACTGGTTTGGTTTTGATATAATGTGTAGTTCCAACAAATAATCTGAGAAACAGTCTTATATGTAATACTTATCTATTTTTAGCAACTGTGACCTTGACCTTGGGGGTATCAACGCTAAAATCTATGGGATTATGTTTATAGTGATAAGTAAGCAAGTGACCAAGTTTGGTTTTGATCAGATGCAGAATACTCAAGTAATTGTTCGGAAACCAAAATTTTATTGAAATTTTAGTCTATTTTTAGCAACTGTGACCTTGACCTTCCTGCTACCATCCTGGAAATCAATAGGCTTTTGTATTGGGTGATAAGCAAGCACGTGACCAAGTTTGGTTTTGATCCGATGTAGTTTACTCCAGTTATCATCCGGAGACCAATTTTATTGAAATTTTAGTCTATTTTTAGCTACTGTGACCTTGACCTTGGGGGTACCAACCCATAAATCAATAGAGTTCCGTCTTGGGTGATAAGCAAGCATGTGAACAAGTTTGATTTTGATCCGATGTAGTATACTCAAATTATCATTTTATTGAAATTTTAGTCTATTTTTAGCAACTGTGACCTTGACCTTGGGGGTACCAACCTGGAAATCTATAGGATTCTGTCTTCGGTGATAAGTAAGCATGTGACCAAGTTTGGTTTTGATCCGATGTAGTATACT
>MJUU01001629.1:185687-215301 GCA_002080025.1 Modiolus philippinarum
GGAGGTGCACATCTACAATATATATACAAACATTTTGTGAGGGTTCAAAAATGTAGGTTGAAAACTGTAGGCGGAGTTGATTTCACAAAATAGGTACCCTTTGTTGAAAAAGTCGATAAAAAATGACTAAGTTCCAAAGTCCGTAAAAACAGGAAAAATTTTCAAAATGAGTCCAAAAAGGAAGGTGCACATCTACAATATATATACAAACATTTTGTGAAGTTTCAAAGATGTAGGTCAAAAACTGTAGGAGGAGTTGATTTCACAAAATAGGTATCCTTTTTTGAAAAAGTCAATAAAAAAGATAAAAAATGACTAAGTTCCAAAGTCCGTAAAAACAGTAATAAATTTTCAAAATGAGTCCAAAAAGGGAGGTGCACATCTACAATATATATACAAACATTTTGTGAAGTTTCTCAAAGATGTAGGTCGAAAACTGTAGGAGGAGTTGATTTCACAAAATAGGTACCCTTTGTTGAAAAAGTCGATAAAAAATGACTAAGTTCCAAAGTCCATAAAAACAGGAAAAAATTTTCAAAATGAGTCCAAAAAGAGAGGTGCACATCTACAATATATATAGAAACATTTTGTGAAGTTTCAAAGATGTAAAACGAAAACTGTAGGAGGAGTTGATTTCACAAAATAGGTACCCTTTGTTGAAAAAGTCGATGAAAAATTACTAAGTTCCAAAGTCCGTAAAAACAGGAAAAAATTTTCAAAATGAGTCCAAAAAGGAGGGTGCACATCTACAATATATATACAAACATTTTGTGAAGTTTCAAAGATGTAGGTCGAAAACTGTAGGAGGAGTTGATTTCACAAAATCAGTATCCCATTTTCCCCGCCCGCCGCCCGCCCATCCGTCCGACATTCACCATACTATAAGCCGGATTTGCACTTCGTGCAACCCGGCCAAAAAGGAAGTGCACATCTACAATATATATATGTCACAAGTTAATGTGAAGACCCGAATATTTCCTAAAAATTGTCTATTTATTTTCTTTCCTACCTAATATCCAAAATTCTAAGAATTCAAGAAGGTCTATTTTCTAGTTTCATGTCTCGACATTTCAATATATAAATCTGTTTTCAGTCACTGTGACCTTCACTGACCTTGACCTTTGACCTACTTCCTCCAAAATCAATAGGGTCCCTCCCCTCCTGGTATCCAACAACATATCCAAGTTTCATTTCAATTGGATGTAGACTTTTTGAGTTATCATCCAGAAACCAAATTTTTCTGAAATTTTCAGTCTATTTTTGGTAACTGTGACCTTGACCTTTGACCTACTTTCTCCAAAATCATTAGAGTTCCTCCACTCCTGTTGCCAACAACATATCCAAGTTTCATTTCAATTAGATGTAAACTTTTTGAGTTATCATCCAGAAACCAAATTTTTCTCAAATTTTCAGTCTATTTTTGGTCACCGTGACCTTGACCTTTGACCTACTTCCTCCAAAATCAATAGGGCTCCCCCCTTCTAGTACCAAACAATATATCCAAGTTTCATATCAATAAGATGTAAACTTTTTGAGTTATCATCCGGAAACCAAATTTTTCTCAAATTTTCAGTCTAATTTTGGTCAGTGTGACCTTGACCTTTGACCTACTTTCTCCAAAATCAATAGGTTTTCTCCCCTCTTGATACCCAACAACATATCAAAGTTTCATTGCAATTGGATGTAAACTTTTTGAGTTATCATCCAGAAACAAAATTTTTCTCAAATTTTCAGTCTATTTTCGGTCACTGTGACCTTGACCTTTGACCTACTTTCTCCCAAATCAGTAGGGTTCCTCCCCTCCTGGTACTCAACAACAGATATGCAAGTTTCATTATGATTGGATGTAAACTTTTTGAGTTATCACCCGGAAACCAAATTTTTCTCAAATTTTCAGTCTATTTTCGGTCACAGTGACCTTGACCTTTGACCTTCTTTCTCCAAAATCAATAGGGTTCCTCCCCTCCTAGTACTCAACAATATATCCAAGTTTCATTTCAATTGGATGTAAACTTTTTGAGTTAACATCCGGAAACCAATGATTGACGCCCGCCCGCCTGCACCACCAAACCAATAGCTGAGTTCAACTTCGTTGCAACTCGGCTAAAAATGTAGGTTGAAAACTGTAGGAGGAGTTAATTTCACAATATAGGTGCCCTTTGTTGCAAATGTCGATAAAAAATGACTAAGTTCCAAAGTCCGTAAAAATAGGGAAAAATTTTCAAAATTATTCCAAAAAGGGAGGTGCACATCTACAATATATATAGAAACAGTTTGTAAGGTTGTAAAAATGTAGGTTGAAAACTTTAGGAGGAGTTGATTTCACGAAATAGGTACCCTTTGTTGAAAATGTTGATAAAAAATGACTAAGTTCCAAAGTCTGTAAAATAGGAAAAAATAATTCCATAAAGGGAGGTGCACATCTACAATATATATAGAAACAGTTTGTGAAGTTTCAAAAATGTAGGATGAAAACTGTAGGAGTTGATTTCACAAAATCAGTATCCCATTTTCCCCGCCTGCCCACCCGACATTCACCATACTATAACCCGGATTTGCACTCCGTGCAACCCAGCCAATAAGTTATACCACAGGGGTTGAGTTAGAAATAAATTGTCAACTTGCCCATCGGACAATAAATATTAATTGCCCTTCACATTCAGAATTGAAGATAATTAAAATTTCAGCTCAGCAAATGGTCAAGTCAGTATCAAGTTTAACTTGCCCTGCATAGATTTTACTTGTCGCGGGCAAGCGGAAGAGCACTAAATCTTACCCTGAATTACCATCTGTGCAGTCTTTGTCTTGGTAGCTGTAAAACAGTCAGGAGCAGATTGTCTTTGAAAAAGATTCTCTTACAATTTTCCTTTCAGCTTTAGCACAAGAAAAGAAAAGTACAGTTTTCAACATATACATGTATCTATTTAAAAAATAATTCATGGGAGCTTGAATATAAACTGATTTTACCATGGGTTGGCCCTTTATGCCAAATATTTTTTGTGTAAAAATTGATTTGTTCAAATATCAAATACGACAAATTTTGAAAACCTAAAAATTGCAGAAGTTGTTTATAATGGTAAGAACATGTATGCTGTATATGTAAAACTCCATGTCAATTGGATCAGTGGTTATGCCATGACACATTATTTTAAATGCATATGATTCTTAACTTTTTTTGCCCAGTATATACAATATTTATAAATATAATTTTTTTTATTATTACAGGTTAGGTCTGCCTTCTCTCGACATTTTAACATTCTTCTCCGCATTTCAGCTTGTCAGACTCTAGTCGAAGGCCATACGGCCAAAACATTGGGCATTAAACTTTTCTTTCTCCCCTTTGCCATTTTTAATTTTTTTTATTTGTATATTTTTGTGTACTTTACCTTTTAATTGTGGCCTACCATACCATTTTTATTGTTATTCAATATTTACCTCTATTTTGTCTATTTGCAGGACCAAGTCTGTAGAACCATTCCCTCTAATGGATATATTTTCTGCTGTTTTTTTTCAGTCAGGACACACCTGTTGGCACACCTCCATTAACATCCATGAAAGAGGCTACAATAAAACTTCAATGTCCTGTAAGGAAAAATATTAAACAAGAATATTTGGGTGTCCTTTAACAAAATATATTACAGGATGACACTTTTTCATAAAATCATCAGTCCGATATGAATTTTGTTAAAAAAAAAAAAACCAAGAATATGTGTCTAACGGACACAATGCCCCGCCTCACATCTATTTTAGCAATGCTATATTTCATGATCAGTGAGGCATGAAGTTGGTGGCACGGGTAAATATTTGTTATGTTTTTTTTTTAATTGATATCCTAATGTGTATTTATCCGTCACAGAAAAGAAACTTAAACCTGAGGTTAAATCTCATACTATCCCCTTTTTCAATGATCAATGAAACATGAAATTGGTAGCATGGATAAATTTCTATTATGACATTTGTTTAATTATATCTTAATGTGTATTGATGTAATGTTTCATGATAACAGTATACATCCTTCACAGAAAAAAACTAAGGGTAAACCTCATACTACCCCTCTTTTTTCCTTGGTCAGTGAAGCATAAAGTTGGTAGCCGGGATTAATTTTTATTATGATTTTTGTTTAATTATAACCTAATGCGTATTTATACAAAGTTTCATGATAACAGCATACATCCTTTACAGAAAAAAAAAACTTCAACCTAAGGGTAAGCCTGACTTAGGACGGCGAACCGACGGACAGACCTGAACACTATATGCCCCCTACTATCGTAGACAGGGCATAAAAACAGCAAAAGTTATACATTTGAATATTCAAAGCAACATATCAGTAAGGTCCTCAACATCTTGGCAAGTCGGCAAAATATTTTTGACAGCAAGCACAAGCTGGTAGCTATAATCAAATAATATTGAAAGATTTTACACACTCATTGGTTCAATTCTCAGTGATCTTCTTCACTCAGTACAGCCTCATCATCAAGACTGGAATCTTATCCTTGAATTTTTCTACATGTGTGTGTTGTAATAATTCATACAATTTCTGCTAAGTGATTATGTCATGTACATGTGTATGTCAGTACGCTAAGAAAAAAAGTGAAATACTTTTAAGTCAGATTTCTTGTGTTCTTGATATGAAAAGACATTTTGCTAAAAGGTTAAATGTTGATCATATCTCTTTTTGTACAAGTTTGTACTGTTTTTTTGGGGGGACCTAAATGGACATCGAAATATTGCAATTATAAACTTGATGTTATGCCCCTGTGCAAGGTATTTATGTATCTTTATAAGACACATATGCTGCCCACACCAAACATGTGTTAATTTGAACGTACAGATAGTCAGGCAGACAGACATGGGTAAAATATTCCTCTTTTCATGCTTTTCAACGCGTTGACATAAATATACTGAATTTTATTATGTTTTATACTGTTTTTTTTTAACTGATCTATAGATCAAAATCAAATTCATTGTTATCAACATCACTTATTTGGCTAACCTAATGACATGAATTAATTTGCATGTATGTTGTAATAACTTGGAAGTTGTCCAAATAAGAAACCACAACTCGTGATTAAAACTTTTAATCAGTTTATTTGTACATTTAATATCGGGGGATTTTCGCATACTTTGTACACTATATCGTTACAATACAATAATTATCAAAAGATAATTTGCACTTTGGTTAACCATTGTTAACGTGAAATTTATTTCTACTATGACCTAGTTCACAACACGAAAAATGTATCGAACCAACCATAAGAATAAACAAGCTTTCTGAAAAGTAAAAAATTCCAAAAAGGAAATTTGTGACACAAGATACATCATATCAATTACTTGTATCTATGATATATATTTATCTACATATGTGTATCAGATTAACCGCATGAATGTGGTTTGGAGCATGTTGGTACTTGCATAACATAAAACAAATGGATTTATTTTCTGCCTCTGTTTAAACATGTTGAATAAATAAACAAGATCAACATTTACATATTATTGTTTTTCAAGTGAAGCAAAATTTCTTAAAAATTCCACATCTGATGACGAAAAACAAAATCTTCCTTCTTGTCCCATCATCTTGTAAACATTTATTCATGCAGACATATCGAAATCTGCCTGACCGAAGGACAAATCAGGCAAAACTTGAGTCAGTCTGGCAAAATTTATCAGCCAATACAACCAAATGTCAGGCAAAAAATTTACATTTCCGCTATGCCATAAAACTGTAGGTCCTGTAAATTTATCTTCAGTCTGGCAGCTTTTCCTAACTTGCCTGCAAGGCCTCTGGACTTTTAGATTTGTCTATTCATATTTACAAAAAATTATGAAAATGTGATACAAATGTCCTGCCAAGCCTACTCAATATTCAAGGAGGTTTGAAAATGCTAGAATTGGGAGGAACGGTTCAACTTAACATAAACAGTTTAAAAAAACTTCAAATCAAACATTGTTAGTACATAAATATACATATGACAAAAATCTTTGAAAAAAGATTTTACCAAAAATTGTCCTGAAAATATCAATTTTTGTATCTGCTAATTGGAAATGGATAAGCAGCTAAACTGGAAAAAGAAGGCACACAATAACTCATAATACTTACACTTCAAACAACATATCGATTCATAATTACATACATGTACTCTGGCTCTCTATTGTCTATTGGTACTCACAGACTTATAATCAAAAATAATAAAATCTAACACCAATTAAAGTACAAGATAAAATAAAAATCTCAGACATCCAAGGGTAAGATTTCAATATCTTTTTTTAATGAGAAAAAAACAGATTGAAGCTAATACCGTAAATACTTGCATAGGCTAACTTTTGCTTGAACTTTTCAAAACTGATCTTTATTAATAGTGTGATACAATCTATACACTTGCCAAGTATGAAAAGTCTTACATATTTTAAAACTTATAGCAAAGGTTAAAGTTTTGGATGCACAGACACACAAACACACAGACAGACAGACATGGATGATGGACAAAATGAAAAACAAAATGTTTCCAACTTTGCACCAAAGAGGCATAATAAAAGAATCTTGAAATGAAATGAATTTCTTTTATAATGCCATTTACATGTACATACATGTATTGTTGTTAATTGAAAAGAACTATTCTTTTGGGTCATGTAAGTAATATCTGTATATAAAACTATCCTATCTCTTTTAAAAACTAAATCCATAAATTTCTTTTGATAAAAATATATCCAATACATCCTGTTTAGCAGTTTTGATAGTGTGCCAATATTTTTAACAAAAGATATATCATTAAAAGCTTTGTGTGTGACTTTTAGACATTTTTAAATGTAATAAATTATAAATTTTTCATTAGTCATGTATATAATACTACCGTTGAAGAACTTTCCAGAATGTGGACACGTGTCGATTTCAGGAGTGGTAAAAATCGGAATCAGGTTTTTCCAATACAACGCAAGAAGCAGGTCCAATGAATCATGCTAGAAATATATAGAATGTATGCAATATTTCTATTTATAATATAAGTTTTTATGTGTTAGTGATACAAGACCACCTGCGCAATCTTTCAAATTCCCAATTACTATAATAACACATAAAAAATAAGTGCTAAATTTAAGAAAATGAAAAAGATTTTCCCAGATGAATATTGGAAATTTTTGTTCCTTAAATAGCTATACTATTAATAAAACAAATGCCAATTTATCAAATGTATTACACTGTAAAACGTTCACAAAGTCCTGATCACATTTTTAGAACATCAAATTCCAAGTGCTAAATATAATTAGATGTTTCTAGATCTATACTACTGTAAATTTTTGAACTTTAAATAACTTAATCAGACATCTGTTCCTTAATCCCATCTGTTGTGCAATAAGCTAATTCAATCTCGACATTAGACCTATCTAAAAACAGCTTGTTTGTAGTGCAAAGACCAAAGATACAAACATGAAATCATTAAAATATCTAATCAAATTAGGTCTATGTGTCTTACTTACATTTTTTTTTATATACAACTATGGTTAAAATTTGTCAATTTGTTTGTTAATATTCCCAGGTATTTACATGTATAATTGTATAGGGTGTGGAGAAGAAGCATCGGACTATTTAAAATCTCTTCATTGAAACAACATGAACAAAAAGAAAACATTCTGCACTATTCTGCACTATCATGACTATTATCAAAATTTCATCGATTTGTTTATTAGAATTAAAATACTGTTCTTACAAATTCATGTACATATATAATGGAATATGCAAAAACAAAAAAAAAACTAGAGAATGTGTCTATAAGTCACAGATGCCCCACAATAGGCATTATTAGTAGATAAATGAACTTTAGACCAATTTAACCCAAGTCCCTCATGGAACCTTATAAATGCCATTTAATGGGGAACTGTTAAATAGTTCCCCATTCAAATGAAAATGTGGAACTTAAATAGAAAAAAAAACACTTCATTTTACTTGATTCTAAATAATCTGAATTGAACAAACAAAATAAGGGGTTCATTTACACAGCATACTGTTTATTTGTACATTTTAAACATTCAAAATATAACAAATTTTCAAGCATCATGATTTTTCGTGAAGTATGTTCAGGATTGTAAGCATGGTAAGATTTTACTCATTTCAACCATGGGAAATCATTCTGCATGAAAATATTTGTTCAAAAAGACTGATCGATTGTCTCTGTCCAATGAATTTTTTTCTATCCAAAAAAATTCTTCTAAGCATTTAACCACAAAAATTTTGCAAGTTGTATTGAAAACATACATTTTTACTGTTTGAAATAAATCATTACACCTGTTCTTTAATTGTCAATTATTAGTTTGTTATTTTGATTGATTCTATTTGTGTTATATCACCATATTTTTTGTACCTTTGCTAGATTTGTTTGGTGCTTTAATATTCTTGTAACTCATGAGAAAGTTCAAATAAGACATGAAATTGTTTGATTAAGGCCAAAATAAAAATATTGTTTGTTTCCCCTTACCCTACCGACCCTGAAAAAATGGCCCTACTCAAAAAATTTTATTTAGACTTTTTCAGAAAAAAATTTTTTTTACTAAAATTTACATATAGAACAGTAATTTCTAATTCCTTTTTAGTAAAATTTATTTTTAAAAAAATTACTTCCTACCTTCCTACTCAACTTCATAAGGAAGAATCGGGTAAGGGGAATCAAACAATTTTTTAATTGTGGCCTAAAACTTTTATATTCTAGCAAAGGAATAACCTGATTCTAAGTCTAATCCTCTGCAACTTGGTCATTCTTCATCATTATGCGGATTTCCGAATGTTTTAATTTTGGCTTTTTCTAAGTAGATCCTACAAATGTATTAATAATTTGTTCTCTATCAGCATGATCAGTTTATACAAATATTTTGGTACATGGATTACCAAATGTTTTTGATTCGATCTGCACTGAAGAGTATTAAGTTGTCAAAATGGCCATATGGCCTAAAAAAAATTCTGTGTTTCCAGTAACCGGTAACCTGACCGACCCTATTTTATACCCCCGACCCTAATTTTTTTATTCCCTCTTCACAAAAATAAAAAAAGTTACATCAACCGACCGACATTGACCGACCCTGTTTTCATTTACAGGTTTCCACAATATGCCGCTATTAGAACTATTTAAACAGATAATTCTTTCGAGAAGCTAGAAACTGTTCAAAACTGTCCTTCAAACGTAGTTTGGAGGTTAAAATCCATGAAAATCAACGAAGATTACTCCAAAACCATGTGATGGGCGCCATTTTGGGTTTATAAAAGTAATTGCGGATTGGACTCGGAAAAATCAAGTTAATTTTCCGGATCAGGTTGGCGATGTACCAAATAAAAAAAATTATAAATTTTAAAAATTTCCGACCTACCGACTCTAATTTTTTTAGAATGTTACCGGAAACACAGAATTTTTTTTAGGCCTATGCAGAAACTATATTAACAGTAATTTCAGTATTTTGTTATTTATAAACAAATGCAGGGATATGGAGCAACTGTACATGTGACAAAATTTCCATAAAAACATGGAAAGATGAAGCAAATGGACAACTGAGAAATGAAAATTGGAACATCCTGTTAAGAATGCATTTTGAATTTTCAAATTGGCATTGGTTGTAAGACTCTTCCCATATTATTCTTGGTACATTGGCATGTCATCATTTTCAAATATTCATCTTATATAAGCAATGGCCTGACTTCTGCCAGGCATTGTTAAATTTTCTGTCCGGGCAGTTGGCCTAATTTTTTTTCCATTTTTTTCATCTTTAAGAAATATGCCATATTAAGGGCTGCCAATCCCAGAGATTGCCTTCTTATTATTTTTAGTATTTCATTTCAAAAATATAGGATGCCAGATCATAGTAGTTGGAAATTTAATCAATATTTCATTTCAAAATGAAATAGGAAATCCACACATTGAAGGTTCACGATTCGTAGTGTCAGAGTTAAATGAAAGTTTGTATTTTCACAGTAATGGAAAATAGATTGCATATGCTCCAAAAATTGCTAATCCATTACAAAAACATCTAATTAATTGATCAGTTTTGTGATGTGTTAACAAATTTCTTATGAATTGTATATTTTTATTTTGGAAACTAGATTCACATTAAAGCTCATTTTCATCCATGTACAATGTAAATGCAAATTCTCCTATTCTAAGACCTCTCATTTTCAATTTGTATGAGACAACAGTAGAATTTCTGTCAATTGTTTTTTTTTCTATAATACATCCGTACTTTGTTGGTTGACTGTAACCGATGATTGGTTAATATGAAATACTATCCAATAACCATAACTTTCTCTGACCCTAACCATAACCAGGTAGGTAACACTCTCCAAAACAGCTTCTTGTATCATAAGCGGGATATTATATAAATATCCAAATTTTTTTTTTTTACTTTCATCACTTTTATTTCGATCTTTACCAACATTGTATTTGACTCAATGAATGCAGATGTGCACCTTTTCAGATCAAATAAAAGCAAGTTTTGTTCATGAAGTCTTCTATTATTTCTGTTCCAAGATAAATCCCTTGGAAAATGCTGATTACCTTGGGATTAATCTCTTAAGATATGCACAACAGAGAAAACTTCCTACAGAAAGTTGTTAGTATTGTTTTTTTTAAATGCAAATCCAATTCATATTGGATAAATTTAAAATAAATCCATGTATTTTGCTGTCATGAAATGAATAACCTGTTAGGATATAATATTTAGTTTGGAATACAACTAACCTGTTTGGGAGATTGTTCAAACCTGTTAACCATTACCTTAACCGGAGACATTTAAACACAGTGACTAGAAACTTGTTAACTAATCAGTTATATCATAGAGTACAGCAAGCAGCCAAAGGAGCCACTATAAATGGGTACTCTCTTTTTGCAATGCCCTCCTCTGACAGCTTCAATAAAAATAACTCATAAGACCCTTAAAGTTTCCCATATTCTTTACCAAAATTATTTTTCAATGCCTGTTTAAAAATTTAACTTATAATAACCAGGTTAGATCTACATGTTACATCAATTAATTGGTTGAATCTAAGAAATTGTGTATTTGGGTTGTAGCCAAGGGAAACCAGGCCTTATTCATTTGGAGCAACATAGGAATAAGAATGATAAGTGAGGCTTGTTTGGGTATAACGGGTAACGAGATATTTACAACTTTTATTAATCTGATATTGGATATTTGGGACAAAATATTCTGCGATATGGGATATCTTGACTATGGAAAACAGGATATTTCAATAATTAATAGGATATCTTCAATTTTCGACGGGATATTTTAGTCCACACTTACTGGGATATGGGATATTTGGACCCCCCTAAACAAGCCTCATAAGTCATAAGGAAGTAAAAAGCCAAGCTTCTCTTGCTCTCAAAAGACCTAAGCTGGAATATGCCAGCTACGCATTGGATCCACAATTCAAGAAACATCAATATCAAAAAGAAATGGTCCAACGCCATGCTGGATGCTTTATCATGTTTATTAAAAGGAACTATTCCAGACCATCACAGGACCGTAACATTTATTCTCAAACAGCTTGATTTAAACCACTTCTATCAATTAGACAGATGATTTTAACCTGCCCTTGTAAATAATGCACATTTGATATCCCCGTTGAAGATGCAGCAACCGTGACAATGACAATGACATTTTATTTGAGTGACGGGTCTTTTTATTATATTTGAGTGATGGGTCTTTTTTTGAGTCCAGGTGCATGTAGATGTAACAAAATTCACAATCCTAAAGTACTGAGGGGGAGCCAGAGGGGTCATATCCCAGAATCCTGACTATTTTTTCTCTAAATCCAAAAATATTATAACAGAGCTGTCAAGGGGGTTTGGGTTCCAAGAGTGAGACGAAGGGCGTGTGGGGGAATAGCCTCAAGATTTTAATTTCAGAGACGCAAAGTGGTGCATTCTGAGACAAAAACATGAATTTTGATACCAAATTTTTCATTAAAAAGGGAAAATATAAAATAAGCTTTCATATCTGTGATTTCCATTGAAAAAATTGTTTTACTTCAGGACCTGTAGTAGAAAATGAACCTTTATTATGGAAGGATGTGCAGAACAACCCCTTATTTATGGTTTTTCTTATTATGATAAAGTCGCTTTTCTACTTGAAATTATTTTTCTTGGAAATTAAAAAAGCGTGACACCAAAAGGGGTAAGTATGAGAGAGTGATTTGGTGTTGGAAAGCGTGAATCTCATGCCGAAAGCGTGAGACTTGACAGGTCTGTAATAATAATAATATTTCACCAAAACTGAAGGACTTCAAACATTGTCAAAGAAACTGAAAGACTGATGAAATCCGAATTCCATTTGATTTATTTTCCTGAAATACTGGGCTTTAATAATAAAAATTCCAAGCTTAAAAATCTGGGACTAATATAACAGGGATTTGAAACATTTACATTTCTTACAATTTCGGTGTCGTGGTAGATTTACCTGTAATTCGTCGTATTTTTGAGCATTTCTCTGTTGAAACATAGGACATTTTTAGTACACTGAAAATCTAGTTGTAAAATACACAGGGAAAAGTTTGGTGTTTGAACTCCAAAATTTATGTCTAAAAATTGCATGAGCGTGGTCACATCAGTCAAAAGGAGGTATGGTAAGGCGACTTTTTTGGCCCCTAATTTTCGAAAATACAAAGTATTGTAAATTAATCAATTATTACCTGATTACTCTTAAGATGTTCATAAGACATTAGTCTGTCAGATATCAGTAATCATAGTTTTGAATTCTGTCTCATATTTTTGTAGTTGGCTCTCAAATTTAGTGTTTTTCAGAATAATTTTATGTTGAGTAAGTCAAAAATTACAGCCGAAAATTGTAGCCAGGACACCACTTTTTATTCAATCAAACTGGTTTGTTAAATAGTTTCTAATCCCTGTTATATTAGTCCCATTAAAAACATATATACTCCCTTCTCACTTCTCCGTGGGTTCCACTTCTTCGTGGCATTCACTTTCATTTCAACCAAACTTTTAACTGTGACGTCACAGTTACTACGTAACTACGTGCTACGCACCACGAAGATATGAGCTACCAGTATAATCCCGACATCCCGAAAAAGCACCATCCCTTTTTCACCCTCAGTATTAGGACCCCCTAGGTAAAGGATGGAGAATAGTGACAGAGGGCAGTAAAAATGCTGCACTTTTCTTTATCTATGGATGATCGGTGACTCTTCTACACTAACACTGTGTTGAAAACAAGCTGGAGCGTCATGGGCGTTTTAGGTTTCGCCCGCTCATGGCGATAATGTCAATTTTCTTTGCGTTAAAGCTACATTTCGGAATGTATTTCTATTGATTGAGCACCTTATTATGAAGATGAGTTACATTGTCTTATATTGTTATAATTAGCATGATTAGGAATGTCGATTCTTCGAATTTGGCGGCATTCATGGGGATCGTCTGTGCGCTTAAATCACGGGTAGATAACTCTAAATTACCGGAAGTGAAATACACAAGATTCCCGCGTAGAATTCAAACTGTAATTCTAATGTACTTATGTTTGTAATTGTTTTAAATAACAATATCTTGTTGGACAAGTTCCACTTACATAATGATGTAAAAAGTCGTATTTTTTTATTCTATTTTATTATGAAGCTTGAAGTTAAGAACCGCAGTAACATGACTCCGCTGACTGCAGGGTAACACAAGATTTTTATGTTTGGAAGTGAACTTCAATTTCGCGGCATTTGCGTCGATTGAACTGAAAAGAAAATCTTTTAAAAAGTGCAAATAAAAATCACGTCATTCAGAACAAACACTCATCTTCACGGGGAAAGTAAAATTCCATTATATAACACATTAGGTAGGCTTTCTGAGACGCATTTACGTTGTGTGTGTTGGAAATGCAATAAACCGGAAATGTGAGTGAACCTGAAAACGCCGGGAACGTCATAAAAGATGTTACGTCATTCCGGGAATGAAGGGATCTCGAAAACGTCGTATTTTTGATTTGCATTAGAATAACCATTTAAGGATTTTTGGGGGTAAATCTAGGATTTTATTGTCGCAAACATCAGTTTTCCGGCTCTACTAACCTGAGTTTGCTCATCCTGAATTGCGAAAGTAAAACCGAAGATTTACTTCCTCAGTACCTATATGCAGTATTTTATCTCTTTACTCTTTCGCGAATTTTCGTGTATTTATGCTTTGTTTTGTGTTATGTACACAATAGTTTCAGGCAAACCTGGGACTTGTATATATTAGTCCCAGCGCAAACTAATAATATAAAGTTATTGTTTTCCTGAATGCTGATAATTGTTACGTCACCGTCTGGTGGACCAAAAGCCCCGGGGTATTCACAGCCCAGTAGTCAGAACTGTTATTGCGATGTTTTTGGTAATGGGTACTTCTTTTTGACTATTTTTGGATGAGTCGGCGCGCTGAGCAGATTAATTTTACCCGTCTAGAGCACCTAATGTTATCTCCAGTTTTTAAAGGGATCCACACTGCTTGCAATGCTTTAGTTTTGTAACGTTTTCGTTGCTTTTTGTTTATTTGTGCGGCTTAGTAATTTCTTAATTTGTGTTGAATCACTATAGCTGTGTTTCTTTTCTTTTCTTTTTTTTTCTGAATAAATTTTTTCTGTTTTGCTTCAGTATTTGTTCCAAAAAATGCTTCAAAAGAGCATAGTTTATACGCAGTTTAGGTCACATTAACTTAATCAATTAATTGTGCTTTAATGTTACGGGTGGTAATTTATTTTGTGAAAAAACATCACAAATAGAAAGTTAAAGCACTCACTCCATAAAAAATCCACAAGTTTGGACAAGATACAAAGAATCACTGACATAAAAATAACACAACTGTATCAAATTTAATTGATGAAAACAATAAATGAATAACACATAATATGAGTTAAGTTTTTACATCGAAATATACCGGGATGTAAATTGATTATGAAATTAAACTTTAAAAATACAATATTTAATGTCTGATTTAACACACTTTTGCAAAATTGTACCACTAAATTCAATAAAGGAAGTACGTTTGGTATTCAACGGTATAGTTTTTTTTTAACTTCGGCTATGTACAAGCGGGTTATCAAAAACTGTCGTAATATGTCTTTTTATGATTCCTTGTGGCCTATGCATGTTCATCTACTCTATATAATAACCAAACATTGTGTCACCGATTAACTTCCTTCTTCTCCATCGCGGCTTTTGCTGCGGCTTGTTTTTTCCGTTCAGCAATTTTTGCTGGGTCTAGTTTCAGATCGGGATATCCGTCTTCATCTAGAAAAGAAACAAAAATTGATCATGTCTAGCAAATTGATTGTAAATTTTCAATACCAATCACTAGATTAATAAAGTATGCAAGAAAGCATTCAAAGCATCTTGAATGACATAAAAGTAGCACAAGCATTTGAATAATTTTCAAATAACATTGTCATTTTAGAATATAGTTGTAATTAATTAATTAAAGTACCACAACATTTCCTGATATTGCACGTTATCGATAGATTGATATTTTCTTATACGAGACCATATTAAAAATAAGGGATATCTTATGCGAGTGTGAGAAATTCCGTCTTTTCCCGAGTGAAACGAGGGTAAAAGACGTTTAATTTCTCACACGAGTGGAAGATATCCCGAACTTTAATTTTGGTCGAATATAAGAAACTATTTCTTCCGTAAAATACAACAATCAACACGAAAGAAAGTAAAAAATGCCATTTCTTGTGGAGTTCTCAATGGTGACCTCAAATCATCCACGGAGTTCATTGTGGTAGCAATTATGACGTCAAAGTAATCGCAACGTTGGATTGGACATTTTACCATGTAAGACAGCTTCACGCGACCCTGTCTTCTATGGACTGTCTTACACGGAAAACACCCATTTACGGAAGATTAATTTATCTGTAATTGAATTTGTTGATAAAACAAACATTTTAGTACACAGGGCAAATAAAAATTATTTGAAATGACAGTGGCGTATCCAGACTTTCTGCTAAGGGCGGGGCATAACTTTCAAAAACTGACCCCGGAATCCAATTTACCGAAAAACCGTAGGAATCAAAATATTTCCAACCTAAGGGGGGCTGGCCACCCGGCCACTCTAATTCCACCAATGAATGCAAAGCTTCGTTTAAGACGACATGACAAACTTTAAAACAATATCAGACAAACACAAACTTAAATTGCCATCTGCTTCCTATTAATCAAATTTATCTAAACAGTTATAAAAGTATCTATATATAAAAAATGTTCATGTGAGCTGTTCAAGTGGTGTAAAATTAAAATTTGAAAAAAAAATATTAACAAAATAAACATTGAATATCTTTAATGATGACTTGTAAAAATGAAACAAAACTTATAGAAAGCTTTATACTCACCATCAGATGGAATAGGATCTTGTTCGTTTTCCTTTGGTTTCAATCTCTGATTCAACACCACGGCAACAACTTTAGCGGCAGGGTCGGATGTTATGTCTGGTTCCATTTCTTGTTTTTGTGTGTTTGGATCAGGTCGATCGCCCATCCTCAAATCTTTTAGTCGGTTTATTTCATTTGAATGTCGTCTCTTCCTGGCCAACTAAAAATAATTATTAAACACAGGTAACTTTCTTTGTGATTGTATTTAAAGTTCCTTTTAGCTATGCAAGAAGAAAAACTTACTGTATTCTAATACGTACTTCAGAAATTTACATGCACCGAATAATGTCTTGTTTTTACCTATGATTTTTAAAACGGATGAATAATGATATATAAATTCATTGATAAACTCAAGTGTGTGGTTAGTGTATGTGTATATTAATTTTTGTTACGATATGAATACAACTTTATTAAAGTATTAAAAGCAAGAAATCAAGTAAGAATAAATCTAAAGGGAATCATGCAACGTTGTACTTTAGATGTATATGTATATGAAGGGGTGCAGTTTGAACCAAACTGCTACAACCTCTTTTGACGTATTAGGGGATTCCCAATAATACAAAAAATAGTTTCATAGGATAGACCTACTTTTTTCAAACGAATGAGACACTGTCAATTAACAATACCATCCAATGAAAAATGTCCTGATATTGAACACCCCAGAAAGTTCCAAAATTAAGAATAAATATTGAAAAACAGGTGAAATTATTTGTTTGAAGCAAAACTTTGTCTAACAAGTATAAAGTTAACTTCAATTAAATCTATTTAACAATGCCGGACAGTTTTAGCGAGGCTTTTATCGAGTCTTTAAGTAAAGATATAATAGGAGAGGTACATTTGAAGAGTGAATGTCAACCATTAAAACTTCAAGCTGTAATAAATGATCAGTTGGACAAAATTGTCTACGTATTTGTTCGTAAATGTGTTTGTGGCCGATACAGAGATGCTTCTGTAGACATTGAAAAAAATGATGTACACGTACCAAGAGATGGTTTTGAAATTCACACGTCCAGTAAATGCGATTTATATGTAAATTTTCAGTTTAACGGACTAAGAAAGGTTTACAAATTTGAGAAATACTGTGTATGCAGACATGAAAATAAAACATATGCAGTATACTGAGGTAAGTTTTTAAGTTCTTATTGTTTTACAAATAGCGACAATATAATACAGACGTATTCAAAGAAAATTATAAAAGGAGAACAAAGGGATGCGAACCAAAAAAAATTGATCAAAATACATTAGGACGTCTTTTTACAATTGATCTTTCAATCTCAAATGTTCTCTGGAAGATGTGTTTTACCTCTTAGCGCTTAATAATTTTTCACTCATATATCATAAAAGCTTGTTTGAAATGTAGCATATCATCAAGATATGTTAAAGCCGTGGCAAATGTAGATGGCAAAACAAGGTAACAAAAAATATATTTATATATATAACTTTATCTCCGTGTGATTTTCATAAACACAGGGCGTAAAATAAGATGATCTGGTATCGTTAACATATGCTGCAACATTTGTGTTACAAATGGAGAAGCCGAAACAGGTAGAAAAAACATTATATCATATTATATCAAAATCACAAAAATGTCATAGTTAAAACGAATATTTGTTCTATAGATAACTTTATGTTTTTTTATCGAACATAAAACCAATCCAAGTGTCGGAAAAAGAAAATGGGAAAAAGCTCATACAGAGCACACAAACAAAAAGTCAGAAGAGAGAGTAAATTTCTTCAGAGTTTTAGTAATATTCTACGTAAAATATTTGCTATAATTTTTCAAATTGGTATAACAAACTGACTTAAAATTCTTATATTACCATTAAAATAACTTTTTATAATTATATGTATCTTTATTTTTATGCAGAAGATTGGAAATGGATAAGAAAAATACATTGAATACCCAATAGACGGATGAAAAACCGGTAGCTTTGTGAAAATGAAGAACAAGACTTAGTTGGAACATGCGAACATATTCATATTGTGTAATTAACTCATTGAATGCTCATTCAACTGATAAATGTACGCAAATACAAGTTACAAATGATGTTTTATGTATATGTGTTAAGAGAGATATTGATTAAATATTTGACGATATGTGTCTTGAATTGTTGTAATCAAAATATGTAATAAACTGTAAAAAGCACTATATGTGTTATGCTTATATTGGCTTAAACTTTGATAATAAGTTCAAAATAAGACGTGAACAAACTGAATATATGTCTCCTCAATTACACCGACAAGCAAATTCCGAAGCAACAGTTTCATAAAAACTAGAAAATATCCTAATTTGGACGAATACAACACAAATGGAGACAAAAGGACAAACATACATAAACAATTTAAGAGAACCAGACACGACCAAGACAAAAAATAATACACCTTCAGTGAAAAAATATTAAAGGTTATTCAACTTTTTTTTATATCTAATTGAATCTGTAAAAGTTTGAAAGAGAAGACGAAATGATACAATTGAGATTACAAACAAGAATGCAGATTTCTTTTCTCTATCGCATTGTGATGTCTTTATGTTCCCGATGTTTTCTTCGGACTAATTTCTTTTGGACTGACGGTTCGGTTATCACTTTTTTGCACCAAGGAATTCTTTAAGTTTAAACAGAAATTTCTATAATCAATATTGCCAAGTTTCTAAATAAAATATGTTTCGGGCTAGAACCAACGTTTTGACCATTCGGTTGTTGAACAACCTCTCGAGGGCATAGGGGAACAGGCTCATGGTAAGAAGCAAAGAAACCAGAGGT
This sequence comes from Modiolus philippinarum, assembly GCA_002080025.1. NCBI lineage: Eukaryota > Metazoa > Mollusca > Bivalvia > Mytilida > Modiolidae > Modiolus > Modiolus philippinarum. The sequence goes on from MJUU01001629.1 coordinate 204,821, forward strand.
TACTATAATTTCATTTCTGCAGATGGCTAATTTTACAACTAATGTCTATCCAGTACAATTCAAATGAAAACAAACCGAAAATTTTATGAAATATGATAGAAAATAAGGTATTAATATAATCTTTATAGCCATTTCAAAAAGTGTTGCTATCTTTTCCTGGATTTGAACTCTCCCATTAAGTGGACGTACAAATACTCTTCGCTTCCGATTATCACTCGTACGGTTGGCTAACAAGACATAACTGAAACCCTGAATACATTTCTATTCTGACAAAATTTGTGCAGTGTCACAGTAAACAATTGCCTAGTAATCTTAATATGAACAGTGTTATGAACTGTGTTCAGGATGAACAACACTTGCCATGTTGGTTTGATAACCGGAACTGTTTCATTGTATCTAAATACCTAAACCGAACAGCGGACCAAATGATTTTTTGAAAAGGCCTATAAAAAGTCAAAATCAGCAATGGACAGAGCTTTGCACGAGAGAGATACTCCTCAGTTTAAACAGAGTTTTCTAAATTTTAGATATCGCAAGTTTCCAAATAATATCTTTTCGGACATGAGCAGATGCCAAAATGCATAGATTAATCGTATTTGCTTAGTTTTGGTTTCAACCCATCAGATTTGTCTTTTCGTCTCACGAACTTCGACTCTTGAAAACTCTGTTCGGTAATTTTGTTATTGCCCCCTTTTCCAAAACAAGTGTTAAACAGATAAGATAAAAAAAAGCTTAAGTGCTATTTATGGACGGGTAATAGAACTGCTGCTTATAATCAAAATAGTAAGAGTATCACGACTGCTCATTCGTCAAAGAAAAAACTTTTCCGATACATGATAATTCAAGTAACGACAATCACAATGTCAAGACCGCACTTCATTCTTGAAAGGCAAAATTAGAGCCTGAAGAAAACGTAGTCATCAAAGAAACAAAACTACAGGTCATTTGACTTGCTGGCAAAATGTTGTGGTAGATATAAAAGTCGCTAGTAAAGTCCAATTCAGTTTGCCAAACTGAGGCGACAATTTCTTCTGTTGACTAGTACAGAAATTTTAGAAAAAAGAAAACAAGTCAGGAACCAATAGCATTGATTAAAATTATGATTAAGATGAAGTGATCATGGAAGCTGTAGTTCCTATGTGAAAACCGCTGTAAAATTCATAAAATCAAAGAATTTAAATTTACAAATCGTCAAATACAGATATATTTAACTTTCTTTTTAATTTGGTTAATGGTATTCCAAATGTTTTAATTTGATCTGCACTAAAGATTCATAAGTTATTGAAATTGCCATATGCAGAAGCTAAATTTACAACTACTTCGGTATTTTGTAATTCCGCTCAAAAACGGATCGCGTCCCCAACAACAGCTGTTATTGACTTATATTGAAAAAAGGCCATCTGCAGAATTAAATTTTACGGTATAGTATTTTGTTTTGAGGAAAGATGTTATACGCTTTGTTATTTGTCAGAATCTATCTCTTTGAAGGAAAGTTTTCATTTTCAACCATGTTTCACACAAGCTTATTTAAATCCACAATTTATGTCAAAGATATTCTAAGAATTCCTGCATTTGTCGTTTTCCCGAATAAGCTTGATGAACAACACCGTAAAAATTGAAAATGGTATTCTTTAAACACTGTGATTGTTTGCAGGGGAATGATTGCTTGATGTGGTCAACATCAACAGATTAAGATAAAAAGACTAAACTTTTTTATAATCCCATTTCGGAGGAAGGAATATATTGTTGTACCATAATTATTTGCAAACGAACATAGGAACTCAAGTAAAAAAGCAAATAACGGCGGAAAAAATCAGACGGCAATAACATGGAAATAATACACACGCAGACAACTGAAACAATGAAGGGCAATTAAATTAAAAGAACCGAACAAAAATACATCAATTAATAACAGTTATGTAGTTATCACAAAGAGAACTTGATTTTTTAAGGTTCTCCGAAAGAATGCTGTGCTTCACAATACAAATTGAAAATCTGGTCACAAGTGAAACTCAATGATTCTTTGAAATTGAGCAGTTAACCTCCTGATTTGTTCTTTTTGTTTCCTTTTTTTTTTGCATAATCTAGTCTATCTTTCAGGTCGTCAATTTTTTTCTTGCGGTTTATGCTTCAGTGTTTGATTGAAAATGAAACTTATAATGATCTCTAATTCTACTTTGACTATGTCTTTAATCATTCCAAAGATTGAAATGCATCAATTATCCTCTAGTTATGACAATGCTAGTATAATTTCTGAAGTTAATGCATGAGCGTTATCATTATCAGACAACATATATGTTTTTGATGCCTTTATTTAGAACTTGGCAGATTTTCAAAAACCCACTGCTGCTACATTATATGAATAAACGTACCGATAATATACAATAGAAGAAGAAATAGTTTTTATTAACAAGAAAAAATAAAACAGAACGTGACAGCAGAAATAAAGGTAAATATACCAAATATGAATGAGGATATGCATTCCTTTAAAGATTGCCTTGTTTTCAAGGCAGTATTATTTTCTATATATTGATAGGATGACCAGTTTATAATCAATATAATCAATAAAGAAATACGAATAAAATCCCTTTTTCTGTATTTGAAATCCCCTATGCAACATAGGTTGAAGTAACTGACTAATCATAACTAGTAGACATCTCAATACGCCACGTGTAAATATTTTTCAATGTCTGTACGTCGACATGGGCGGAGTAAACATGGGTTTTTTTCTATATATATAAATACTCTGCCAAATGGTTCAAAATATTCTTAAGGCTTAAAACACAGTACATTTTACCATTAACAAAGGCATTTATAAAAACACTAAATCAATCATGGGAAACGAACAGACCGTTATTGACACTGAAGAGCAAGGCACAGGGGAAGAACATAAAAGTGAATCTTGTAATATTGTTCATAAATACAACACAAAGGAAGGTTATGTTTTTGTTCGGCATTGTCGTTGCTCTAAGGGAATGCCTTCGGAGAGATTTCTCCATACTTCATCGCTTTGTAAATACTACAAAAAATTCTTCGGAAAATATTTCATATATATGATATGCTTCTGTGGAGGGCCTAAATACTCATATGAAAGGTAAAGTACTACTAAAATGTGATTGATATATATTGTATTGTGCATTTGATGCCAAAACTTATAAATTCAAGTGTTTTTATTCATTTTTTCTGTATTCATATTTATTCACACTAAAGAAATCCTTTTAACAAATACGATGGACAATTATGAAAAGCATTAAATATTCATCACAAAGAAGTTTATTATTCAATTCAGCTGTGTTTTCATATTATCTATTGTACACTGCTTAACAACTATTCTTTTCATCCTTTTTATCACAACATTTTGAAAAGAAAAATAAACCCTTTAATGTTCATTTCTGATAAATAACAAAATACCGGAGTTAAGTTTCTGCATATGCACATTTCGATACTTTATGTCTCTTCAGTCAAGATCAAATCAAAACCTTTGGAAATTCGTAATGTTTAACGAGATTTGCATAATTGATTATGATTTAAAATATTGATATTCGATTCACGATAAACACGCCTAAAGCTCTACAGCTTTTCATTAGGATTCCAAGTTTATGTTAGCACATGTACATCACGCTGTTATAACAGTTAATATAACAACTATGAATGAAGTTAAATATACTAGATACTGACATCTTATTTTTCAGATGATCATCGCAACGCTCTTTGTGCAATAAAGATATTCCTATGAATTCACCACAATGGAAGGAATAAATTGGACCAAATAGTATGGTGACATTCGGTATTTTTGTTGTTTTTAACATCACATTGTCAGCGACTGTTCTAAAGATGAATTAAATATAAATCAAACTGTATTTGTAATATATGATTTTTTTACTACAATGGAAGCGAATTGTCTTCTTCATCATCGTATCTTCTTAATGTCGGTTTCATGGACAATGACAACTTTAAATTGAGCTTGACATTTCGGAGGAAGGAATATATTGTTGTACCATAATTGTTTGCAAACGAACATAGGAACTCAAGTAAAAAAGCAAATAACGGCGGAAAAAATCAGACGGCAATAACATGGAAATAATACACACGCAGACAACTGAAACAATGAAGGGCAATTAAATTAAAAGAACCGAACAAAAATACATCAATTAATAACAGTTATGTAGTTATCACAAAGAGAACTTGATTTTTTAAGGTTCTCCGAAAGAATGCTGTGCTTCACAATACAAATTGAAAATCTGGTCACAAGTGAAACTCAATGATTCTTTGAAATTAACAGAGCCATTATTGATCATAGAAAGAATCAAAGGTGCTGTGCCAAATGCCGGATCCTCACAATGTTATTTTTGTCATGTTTTTAATCCTTTCCCTTCAACCGATAATAGAATACTCTTATATTCCCCGCACTTCTAAAGAAAGTTCGGGAATATTGTTTTCGCTCGCCTCAATCTGTCCGTCTGTCCGAAACGATGTAACGCGAACTACACCTACATTTTTGAAATTAGGTTTTAATTTTGTTACAGAATTGTTGCACATATGCTGCGGATGCGAAATAAGCTTTATGATTTTTGACATTGGTGTTAATGCAAACAAGGGCCCTAAGATTTCAATTTTGACACATGTTGCATGTGACGCGAACTCCTCCTACAGTTTTGGATTTAAGGATTTAATTTTGTTGTAGAATTGTTGCATATAGTCTGTAGATGAACAAAAAGCTTTCGGATTTTTTTTATCTTTATCTTATTGCAAACAAGAAGCCAAAGATGTCAATTTTGACAAAGGCACCAGGAAGTGGATTTTGACACATGTGGCATGTGACGCAAACTCCTCCTACATTTTAGGATAATGGAATTGAATGTTTATGCAGAATTGTTGCATATAGTCTGTAGATTTGCTATAAGCTTTCGGAATTTTGATTCCGGCTCCAATTTTGGTAAACCTTCTGTAAATGTCAAAGACACATATCTTTTTTTTAATTTTGGCACGTAATCTTATATTCTGACAAGTGTTTAGTAAAAAATGAAATTCCTATAACTTAGGATTCTGACAGGTATTTCCAATTTTGGTAAATTTCCTGAATGTCTCAATGACTACTGATTTTTTGGAATTCTTCCTAGAAACCGTGCTTTATCGTTTGTTTCCTATAGGACAAACAGTTTCATCAATTGGATTTCAAAAATATTTGATTCCGATTGTGATAATTTTGTTTTGTTTGCTTTTTTTGTTGTGTCTTGTTTTGTTTTTTGTTTGTTTTGTTTTGTTTAGCTTTGTTTGTATGTTTGTTGTTTAATTCTACCTAGCAAACGTACTTCAGTTGCTAGTGTAGTTTAGGACAGACATTTTTATCAATTTGATTTCAATAATATTTTATTTCAATCTTGGTAAATTTCCTGAAAGTTTCAAAGACCAGTTATTTCTTTAAATTCTACCTAGCAACCATATATCCAAGATTTCCTTTGGTAAAAATAAAGATTATCAATGGTTTGATTTAACAAATATTGAGAAAAATGCCCAGGGTGAATAATAACTGTTCTATGTGTCAAACAGGGAGCGCGGGGAAGGGGATAGCTGTCGTTTCCGACAACCTCTAGTTGTGTTTTAAGCTTAGAAACCAGAAATCAGCAACAATCAAAAATAAAGAAAAAAACGAACAGAAATAAAACAACATAATGAGCTTACACAGAAGAAATAATACTCTTTGAACAAGAAAACTAATACAAAACCAACAAAGAACGTAGAAAATTATTTGATATACACTTCGTTGGGTAAACAAAGGTCAAATATTTTCTAGTCATAAAAACTAACAATAAGAATTTGATAGTCTTAACATATAAATTCTAAAAAGAATAGGAAGCTTAATATTAATCCATTGAACGAACATTTAAGAGCTTTGAAAACCATTTTGCAGAACATTAAAATAAATATTCAGTATTTGTATGTATTTTCGGTACCTAAGAATAAAGTAAAATGAAAGGTCAGGGCGAAACATGCTTTATAAAAGTTTGTAATTAGAAGCTACCAATGTAACTTCAACACATAATTCTACGAGATACACTGTTAAATCCATCCTGTATTTCAACTATTTTTCAAGTATGAAATAATCACTTTCAAGGTTGACTTTTGTATCCTCTTGAAATGACTTCTATGATTTTACTGGACTATCTTATTTGGTTCAAAGATGTAAATATATACTTATGATAGGTAGTGAGAATATAATTATGTGCTAGTATTAAAATGAACATTTTTGCGAATATAACCAATAACTGACTTCAAATGCCACCAGGGTCTAATGCAACAAACATAACATTTACTCCATATCCCTTCATTGCTTATATAACCCAAAAATAGAGATTAACAATTATGAAAATCCATATTACCTTAATTGTAGTATAAGTTAGGAATTAAGGTGTCTGAAGGGTATAAATTTCCTATTATAGAATTTTGTGAAATTGTCTGTCTAGAAACATAATTTTATTATTGTTAAAAATATAAAATTAAATTTGGTGGTCACCTTGAATTTAAGGGCAAAAACCGAAATTGAAAATTTAAGGATTTTACAAAGAAATGTAAGGAAAATGATTTTGTTAAATTTACCTCGAAATATTTCGGAACCCTCATTTCAACATTTGTCAAACACTGTCTACTATTTTCATTCTAATGCTAAATCTAGTAAAAGATCAAAAATGAATGTGAGTTATTTTCAATACTTTACAGAAAATATAATAGAAAATTTAAAAAACAGGTCTACTCAAAACTTCGACAAGATCAAACTTCTTGCATTTTTGGTACAATTATATCCTTTTATATTAAAGTTGTCATATTACATTACGAATTAAATTTGAATGACACATAGTCATAAAAGATAATACTGTCATTGAATTCTTAAATTATAACGATTTTAAACAATCTATTACCCACAACTCAACGTGTCTTGCTCTGTTGGCGTTTAGCTACAAATTATAGCCAATAAGAGTAGACCAGTTAAATCTTATGTCAAGCGCTGATTGGCGAGAGCAAACAAAAATGATTTGCTTAAAAAAGATTTAAAAATAACATTGAGATTCTTTGCATTTCGAGTAACAATCAGCAAACACATGTCTGTAATGGATAATCCTATCAGCCCAGAATACACAACAACCGACGAAACACACACAAAAAAAGATTGTGATATTAATTATGAGGGTGCATATAAAACAAATAAGGGAATCACTTATTACAAACATAAAAGATATTGTTCATGTGGGAAAGAAACAAGTGGTCCTTTATACCATACTTCAGAATTGTGCCAATACTATCCATGGGCTAAAAGGAAATTTCGCTTGTTCTGTTATTGTGAAGGAGAAAACATAGCATATAACAGAGAATGTAATCCAAGGTAAGCACAACTGAACAAGTGGTTTTGTAATGAAATTAAACGAGTATCACAAATCACAAAGTCTGTTAGTACTAACAATTTGATACTATTTTATCTTTTAAGTATAGAAATATTCGCCTTAAATAATGATGACACGAATACTTTACTAATGGTTGTTTTCATGTGTATTTGATAAAAATGGTTCCGAATTTACAAGCCCAGTCATTTTCATGCGTCTATTTAAACCATTAAAGTGCAAGTTATCAAAATCAAATCAATAAACAATTTACATTACAAAATATTAGAACAATTTATACAACACAGCTTAAATATTACTGTTTAATATTAGAGCTGCAAGTATGAGCCAATGCAAAGGCAGAGAGTAGGCCAAGATTATTCTTATGCATATTTCTGATCCAATATTAAATTTGTGAAATACGAGCTACGTACTTCTGTGATAAAGTTAACTATATCAGCAGCGGACTGTCAAATCCTAATTCTAACTTTAACACATGAACTTGAATTTAATAAATATGATGTGCATTCTTCATAAAAACATATAAACGGTATTTATTCATTAAAACCCAAATTGTTTTTCAAAATCATAGGTGACTCACCTACTAAAATGCTTTACAAGATATGTGAAAAAACTTTCATCATATCTCGCAAAGAGCACACAATATATTAAGATTTGTTCGTTATAACATCATAGAAAAAGGCATTAACGTTAATGTCTGTAAGTCTCATCGGTTTACATTAGAAATATTTTGCTTGCAAATCGCAAACGGTCTCACATAATAATATATCAGAAAAATGAAGCTTTTTATTTATGATGTCAAATTTTTGTCAGGGTACTTCTCATGTAACATGAACGAGCCTTTCGGGCCTTTCTTGATCATTTTAAACCCATTGGTAAAAAACATACTGTAATTAGTGTTTTATGCTATTACATGTGCTATACTAAGTTTTTCTGGTCATATGTTGTGTTGTTGCCATTTCAGTACAGTTTAAATTAAAATGTAGAAAACTAAGTGAATTCTCTATGTGGGGTTGTGTTCTTGATTCTGTCGTACGTTTTACGGATTTTCCTTACTGGTCTCTCCTTGTAATTGATTCGGACTTTTTTTGTCACTTTTATCTCTGACATTTTTTTTCAGTTTGTAACATGTGTTTTGAATTTCAATAATTCTAGATACATTGGATAATAACAACGAAAGGATATAAACTAAATGCACATGATACAAATTATTTACAAATACATGGTACATCTTAATATCATTTAACTATCGCATTCCGATTTCCCGTTTTAAAATATGAAAATCTTGAAAATCCGGAAACATCGTGTAAATTATTTGTTTGCAACTTTAAAGTATTTAGTTTATGTATTTGTTAACTCTTGAAACGCTTTGTCAAATTTTGATCTAAGTTAGTTAAGTATGATGAAGATTGCAGTTTACCTATCCAAAATCCATTTTTTTCTCAGTCCCGTAAATTTTGACCATCATTATCAAGTGGATAAATCAAGTCCTACAAGTACCCTGATATATTTTCTTATGATTGCTTGAACCAAAAAAAGGACAATCCTATATTTCGGCACTAAAAAGCCAAATCAACGTATTTAAAATGGTTCCACACAAAGATAATAGAAAATAAATGAATACATCATTTACTACGTTATTATATATATAATTATCCATTAAAATTTAACTTATTCGATAATAGATTGTTATAAATGTCTGAAATGACTACAAGAAAAAAAGAAATCAATCCATATTGATTCAACTACTAGAAAAAAAAATAATGGTAAATTGATTAGTTGAAATTAGGCCTGAAATATACATGAACATTAACAATTTGGCAGTGTCTACCCTAAAATGATACGTATATTAGTTTTGATTATTTTATTTTCAGCTAACTTGATAGTACGAGGGATGTTGTGATGACGAAGCAAATTTTGTTAAGACGTTTTGGAAATGGACTTCGAAAATGCAATATAGCTCAACGACAAGTTTTGTTTTGTGTTTTTTTTTTTTGACATTCAACTTTGTTTTTGTTCGCGTGCAATTGGTATGTGTCTGTATTTAAGGAATCCACAAGAGTCAATATATAAAAAGTCAGAGACAGTATGCCATCCTTAACAGTTAATTTTGTTAGAGGTCTCTCATTTTCAAACACATTGATGTACTACGAATCATAACAAAATAAAAGGCAATAAACATTTAATGTAATTGTCATTTTATTAATTAGTCTAGATTCGTAGTTGTCATAGTATTATAGAATATGTATGGCGATTACTTTTTTATTTGTCTTATTCTGTTATATTTTCATTTAAAGAATGCTTAAAAGATTCCGTTACTATATACCATAATATCTATTAGTAATTTTATTCGTAAACCAACATCATAAATGTACACCTTCTTTAAAACAAATAAAACAAAACAACAAGAGGCTCTCAAGAGCCTGTATCGCTCACCTGGGCCATTGCTGACAAATACAGTCAAAAATAATAATACCAATGTTGAATGCCAATCTTGAATCTGTTCAGACAAGCCAGACACATTTTAAGATGGGGACAAACTAAGGTCCATTGTGACCAAGTGTGATTCCAATTGGCCAAGTACTTTCAGAAGAGAAGATCTTGGAATATGTTTCCCCATAGGGTCCAATGTTAAACTAAGTTCCCCGCTGGTGGCCATCTTAGATGATGTGCAGACTTGCCGGACTCATTTTTGAAAGGGAACCACCTAACGACTATTCTGGCCAAATTTGGTTCCGATTGGCTCTGCGGCTTCAGAGAAGAATATCTTTGAATACCTTCCCATAGGGTCCAATGATAAAACCAGGCTTCACGCGCTGGTGGCCATCTTGGATATGATGCGGACTTGACAGACACTTTTTTGAAAGGGGACCAACTTAGGACTATTGTGAACATCAATATGTATTTAGAAACCAAATTTCATTGAAATCGGAAAATGTTGAATTTTCCCGCCTTTTTTTGCGGCCATTTTGAAAACTGCGGTCAACAAACAATTTTCAACATCTGTTTTGAAGTCGCAACATCAATATCTACTTGGAAATCAAATTTCATTGAAATCGGAAAATGTTGAATTTTCCAGCCTTTTTT
>MJUU01001629.1:216344-319514 GCA_002080025.1 Modiolus philippinarum
GTTCTATTTTTAGTAACAGCGGCCATGTTGTTTGGTCTTTGGACTAATTGAACACAATTTTGAAACTGTATACCCTGGTGATGATTCAGGCCAAGTTTGGTTACAATTGGCCCAGCAGTTTGAGAGGAGAAGATTTTTGAAATTGTAGACGAACAATGTATAAAAGAGCAAAAATTTGACAATAAAGGGCAATAACTTCAACATGGGTATTCAGATTTGCTTCAAAATTTTCAGAGGGATAGATCTTGGTATGCTGAACATTTTTGCAATTTCAAGTTGGCTTCTATCTGTTATAGTTTTCCTAATAAAAAATTAAAAATATTAAAATTTTGAAAATTTTACGGAAAAGGGGCAATAACTCCAACATGGGTCATCGGATTTTCTTTAAAATTGCACGGCGGGTAGATATTGTCATTCTGATCATTTTTACCCTCTGTCAGATTTTTGATATCTGCTACGGTTTTTGAGTTATTTGCCAAAAACAGCAATCTACCCCTACGTTCTATTTTTAGTAACAGCGGCCATGTTGTTTGGTCCTCGGACTAACCGAACACATTTTTTAAACTACATACCCTGGTGATGATCCAGGCCAAGTTTGGTTTCATTTGGCCCAGTAGTTTCAGAGGAGAAGATTTTTGAAGAAAAGTTTACGACGGACGGACGGACGGACGGACGACGGACGACGGACGACGGACGCCAAGTGATGGCAAAAGCTCACCCTGGCTTTAGCCAGGTGAGCTAAAAACGAAGTAAAAAAAACGGAGAGAGAAAGGCACTTTTTATTTAATTTTTTTCTTATTGTTTCATGCCTTAATGAAATATCTGTGTGAATAACGCTTGACCATTTAAGTTCATCAAAAATGATCTTCTCTGAATCCCTATTGTATTTGTTGCCGTTCCTGAAAAACGTTTTAGCAAGAGCTAAACTACCTTTGGCCGAAATAGGTCGGTTAACAACGTATCGTGATAAACGTTGAAATTGTGTAATTATATTTTCACGACTAAAACTTTTCAAAGTACAGCTACCGGTGATTCCTTCAAATTTTATCATGTAAATCGCCAAATGTCACAATCTGGTTATATGTTCTGTCTGTTAAGAACAACATGTCGGTGAGAAAGGAAAGGCATTCTATCTTGTATTTTTTTGCACAGTAACAAAAAAGAGAACACATATCAGTACCAGACCACAACAATCAATATTTATACACAAAATTGTGCATGGCAAAATAAGTAAGTCACCTAAATTGATCAAAATAATGGAATATAAACCAGAGAAGATTCAAAGAAAACTACTAATTTGATCGTTTAAAACCCAGTTTTAATATCAGGATTATAGATACCAAAAAATACCGAAGTTGAATAAAGACATGCTGTACACGTGTTTCAAGGAGTAACCTCTCATTAGCAGATCAATTAATGCATATACCCCAGTGTCAAAAAAAGGAGAAAAAATACAGAAAACAGTTTGGAACAAACACGGAAAAAATCCTTTTTAATCAATAGAATTGAGCTTACGACTTCAGTCTCCGAAATGTAGATGACTGATTTATATGAGTTTTAGTGTGTTTTTGTAGACATGCTTTATTTTGTTTTTTCTGTTGTTTTGATAAAGACTCTGACAGAGTTGAAATATAACCAGTATTTATACTCGTGCTATTCACATTTTTAAAGTGAATGTATAGATATCCACACTATGTGTATCTGTTTAGATCTAAACAGATATGGATATAAAAATAATTGACAAGAATATAAATATTATTTTGATTTTGTAGCATCTTGTAATATTATTTCTTTTCCTATTTTTAATTACTTCTGAAATTAGAAATTAATACTAGTAAACAGGAGAGTACTAAAAAGTCAGATTTAGAAGTGACCTAATGCGTAACCAGCTTAACTTGGAAAACCCGCAAAACGTATCATTAACAATAACTTCTGTAATTCAAATATTGTATATATTAAGCAAACTTTATCACTGTGTAATTGAAAATTCTAAGTACTAAAAATAATTTGTTACGAAGACAGGTAAATTATTGTGAAATGATACAAGTGCAAGGTAGTGTAAAATACCTACTTTACATACTAATAGGTTATTATCAATATACAATATTAAAAAAATATATCCAATTTACTAAGAGACTGGGTATTTCTCAGCTTTATAAGAATTACATTTATACTTTTTATGATCAAATCAAATTTCTACTAAACTCTAAAACAAAATCAGACCGACATTAATGATAATACAGCAAGTAAGTCCAAGCAAACCCACTTTAAGAATTCGTTGATAGACGCTTAAAGTTGGTGTATAAGCAGAATAACAAAATCACAAATATTGATATCAACACACAAGTTTTTTAAGATTTCAAACAATAGAAATTAATAACAATGAAAGGATTAAGAGTCGATGCATATGAGTCTCTACAAATATATTGTAAAACAAAGCAGTAAATCAACACTATTATTGTTGTTCTTAATCTTGAAATCACAATGAGGCCTTCAACAATGAGCTTTGCTCAAACCTCATAACAAGTAGAAGACTGCCAAGAGCACCAGTTGGAGTGGAATTCTATTTTAGATGTAGAACAAAGCTATATTTATGCGTCGTATTACTCATGGCTGCGGGATCGTCAACGGAATAAAGTGTTATTTCTTGCATAAATTTTTCATAACGACGGTAGCCGAATTCCGAATGAAAAGGTAAAGGATTACTTACATAAAAGACAAAGACAAGTCAAAGAAGAGAACACCAGAATACTAAAGACAATACACACGAACACCACAAATACAAGAGGCAAGCTGTCAATGTGACAGCAAACCGGGTTTCCTTTTACATGGACAGTATATCTTACATATTTGTCAACCCTGAATATTCGAAATGTACACTTTTAAATCTGCAATGTTAAACCTTTCTTTGAAGCAGCCTATATTTGAAAGCTTATAGAAAACTGTTGACAGGCAACATCCTTCTCCTGTCAGAAAGGGTACCCTGTTGGCATTTACTGAAATTGAACATAATAATGAATAATAATAAATGATAATAATAAGTTCAACAACTGGTAATTTTAGCATAAATCGTCAGAAATCAAAATCAAAGTTACATGCAAATTTCTATTATATGCACAATGATCTGAGAATTGCTCTAGACAAATGGGGTACCATGTTGGCAGATTTTTTACGTACAAATGACTGAGTTAAACAACTAGAAATTTTGGCATTGATTATCAGAAATCAAAATCAAAGTTATATGCACATTTCTAATATATGTACAAATGATCTGCAAAATATACACCTTCCATCTTAAAAACTGTAGGATATTTGCTCCCGACAAATTGGGTACCCTATACTTAGACATTTGATGTAAAAATGACTAAGTTCAACAACTGATAATTTTGTCATTAATTATGAGAAATCAAAATAAAAGTGACATGCACACCTCTGATATATGTAAAAATTGACCTGCAAATGATGTACCCATTTGGCAGCTATAATGCCCGCCCGTCCACCGAACGACCGCGCCTGCCATTTTCACACCATTCTAATAATCGGATTAACAACATTCAAAACTAAATCACTAACAGTGAGAACTCTATGAACCGGTACTCCGGAAAGGTAAACTTGGTTGCTCTGTATACAGCACCTGCCACACTGTCAGTGGGTCAATCAGGGTTAAGTCTGAATTGATAATATTAAGTCTGGGAATCGGTTTTGTAAAATCCAAGAAGACGTGAATCGAGCTGAAAAGGTCTGTTCTCAATTATAAAATTTGATATCTTAAATCTATCTATAATGTTGTGATGACGACCATAGAATGTCTCAATAAAGGGTGGACATATTCCTGACTTAGCAGTTTTTGTCAAGGTGTCTTAACTCTTTTTGAAAAGTCACTGTATGAACTTCAAACTCTACAATAACGAACCAATTGTGAAATATACACTCAATAAGATGGGGATATAGGTATATTACTGCTAAGAAGGAGAAAGAGAGTAGGGGGATTCTAAGATTGCCAAAAAAATATGACATACTACTTAATCGCTGCAATCTTCATGTGAGAGCTTTCTCTCTTCAACAATATTATGAATGATATTTTCCAATTCCTCTTAACTTAAAATTTCCAGGTTGTATTCCTTGTATATATTAGTGTACTTATCGTCCTGTTTTGTGGGGTTTAAGAAATATGTACTTTACCGAAAACTGATAAAATCAATATTGAAACAAAACAAAAACACCTAATAATTTTTTATTCATCTATTTACATATGTGATCGACATAGGTTGATAGCTGTTTATACATCAGTAACAGCAAATTGGCAGACTAAAATCATCTCACGACACGTGATACCATTTTCAGCTTTAACATGACGTTGTTTTTAGAAGAAGAGATAAATTAAAGAGACCACTGATACACCATCATCAGCATCATACGTGGACCTATACCTTTACATTGACAACTCTGGTCGTCTGAAAACAAAACTTGACGACAAGTGATGATTTCGACTTTCCAATAGTGAATTTCCCGTTTTTGAGCAGTAATATTCCCATATCTCCGGCATATGGCGTGTACATTTCACAACTCATTCGCTATTGCTGTGCCTGTAGTTTGTACAGCGATTTTGTCAACAGAGCAAAATAACTGTCTCTTATACATCAGGGGTATGTTCAGTCACTGTTGCAATTGTCACTGCAGAAGTTTTACGGTCGTCACTACGATTTGACAGACCGTTACAATGTTTCTATTTCACAAATGAGAACAGATATCTTTATGTAGATCCCGAGTTTGTTACCGGACTGACTAACACCGACTGTGACAAAACTTTTCATTGGCGGTGTGACGGGTGCCACGCGTGGAGCAGATCAATCTAACCCTTCCGGAGCACCTGATGATACCTCAGTTTTTATAGTGGTTCACACTACTAGTGCTTTAGTTGTATGTTCATTTTTGTTTATTTATTTCGTCTTTGTCACACTGTCTCAATTCGTGTGTTTGATGTGAATTGCCGTGGTTTTGGATTTATGATTTTAGAATTCTCCCTTTCCTCGTTCTTGCTTCGGTATTCGTTTGCCGATGTATTGAAGTATCTTGTGGTCACCATCAAACTATTTATCTGCACTTAAGAGACAAAAGTTGTCGAAATGGTCGTATGCAGAAAAAATTCTTAATAACTGCGGTTTTTTAACATTTATTACCATAGGGCTAGTAGTGGTCTGTTAGTCCCCGGGGGTATTCACAAACCCAGAGAAGCCAGTATATCGGTGTTGGCCAGAAAACCGATTTAATTGGCAATTTGGTCTCTATCGGCTTTTACACATATGTCGGATTATGGATTTCCAAAGGTATTGTTTTGTCTACACTGAAGATACATAAGTTGACAAAATGGCAATATGCAGAAAACTAAATGTACAAAAACTTCGGTACTTTTTATTTGATATTTCATTATCTCTGTAAATCTTCGTGTAAAAAATATGGTACACTGTGATAGTAGGTCTTTAAATAATACCAAAAGTAAGCAGATAAAGATTCAAACCAACTGAATTTTCTCGTCTGTTTTTATTGTCTTATTGTGACTTGGGAATTTTTCCTTAACATCTGACTATTGAAAATTATTGACGTAACATCATAACCTAAACGCAACAATTTTAACAGCAACAATGACAGCAGGAAGTTACAAAAATTCCAACAATACGGAAACCAAATTTTGATATATGACCAACGTTGTAAAATGGAAAAAACCAAGTTACTAACACTCGTGAAATTTGAAGATATCATAGATGATATTTTTATATCATTAAGCGCATTTGTATTGCAGCAAGTGGCATTTAAATTTGTTTTTTATTGATACGGGCTTTAAAGAATAACCAAATTTGCGAATATACAATAAATAAATCAATTCTTTTAAAATGATTGTCCTGATATTATAATTAGGCGTAAATTATAGAAATATTCATCCTCTGAAATATAAAGAACTAATATATATATATATATATATATATATATATATATGACGCGAGAAAGAGTAAAGCAATAAATACAACCCAAAACTATGAAATAAGGCATTCGTGAAATAAGCCTAGCTTGACCAATAATGAGGAATACTACAAGCATAGAAATGGACGAATTTGAAGGAAGAGCCCCTCAAGCAATCCACTCTATTCCTCACAAGAGACATAAAAGACGTGACTTAAAGTTATAAACTTCCTGACACCACAATGTAATTTACACTCAAAGGGCGGACATGTTAGTCAAAATAGATTACAAAGCAAATTCACTCGTATATCACTCAAAAACTTATAAATCAAGGGTATGTTTAGTCACTGTTGCAATTGTCACCACGGAAGTTTTACGGTCGCCATGATTTGACAGACCGTTACAATGTTTTTTTCACAGATGAGAATTAATATCTTTGGGTAGATTCAGAGTTGAATACCTGACTGACAAATACCGACTCTGACAAAACCGGACTTTTAACTGGCAGCGTTACGGGTGCCACTCGTGAAGAATATCATGCTTACCCTTCATGACCACCTGATGATCAATTACCAAAGCAAAAATGAGAAAAGGGGAATTGCAAATTTTAAAATAAAAAATCACAATCCATATCCAGCACGAATTGAGACAGCATGACAAAGACAAACCAAATAAACAAAAATGAACAACAACTCCACAAAACTAAAGCCCTAACAGTGTGAGCCCCTACAAAAACTGAAGTATTATCAGGTTCTCCGGAAGGGTTAGAATGATCTACTACGCCCTTGACACCCGTATGGTGTTGAAACATTTGTTTGATGGCTGATTGGTTAATGTCAGTTTCTAACCATTAGAAAACCCAGGATGAAATAAAACTGAAAGTGATCAGAAACCAAGCGATCGATAGATCTACATTCCTCGATATTTGGAATTTGAAATCAATTGTTTGCGCACAACTCTAGTCAAATAAACAAATGATGTAAAGTATGTATTTATGAAAACAAAGACGAATATTTCTATTTTTCTAGTCGAGTAAAAAGTAATTTTGAATGACCAAATTTCTGCTCGTATGCAAACATTGTAAAAAAAATACATAGATAAAAATACATACAAAACCATAAATTTAACGGCGTAAATGATGATGATAATATATCATTATTGGCTCATTTCTTCTTAGCAAATATATTTAAGGTTTTTGTAAATATAGATATCTAAGGAAAATGAGAACCAGGGGGTGTTAAAACCCTGAGATAAGATGTCACAGCTGACGACATGCTTATATCTCATGTAAATGTTGATATTCTATAAAGTATAGGGAAACGTAGTACACCTATATCCAATCCTCTCGTTATTATTTGTAATGTTGACTATGGTCTCCCTAAAATTTTGATAAGGTCTACACTGAAGAGACATAAGTTGTCGGAATGGGCATACACAGAAAGTAAATTTACAGTATTTATTGTTTGAATACACTTTTAGCAATTAAGCAATGTTGTAACTGAACGTTTTAAGAAATGTTGATTTTCATATATTATGCAATTCATCTGCTTCTTTGAAGGACCATGACGATCTTGGCATGGGTGGGATCACTTAAGCAAAAGGGAAAGTTGAAAATGTACAAAATTATTATTATGTTGATCTACCATTGCAATGATAAGATAATCATTAAAAAATTACACCATTTCTACGGCAGTGACATTTTGTTCAAAGCATTATTTGGTATTATAATAATTTGATGTGTCTATTTGTAAAAGGAAGAACGCAATCTTTTGAACATTTCAATCTAAACAGATGCAATGGCGATGGACTTTTGAAAGCCACTGATTATTTATTCACATTTATTCACTTTTCACTCGCAGTGTGACGGGTGTCGCATGTGAAGCAATTCATGCTTACCCTTCCGGAGCACGTGATGACACTCCAGTTTTTTAAGGGGCTCACACTGTTAGTGCCTTATTATTTTTTTGTGGCGTTTGTTTGATATAATGTTTGTTTCGTCTTCGTCATTTACGTTCTCTGTCTGTATTTAATCCTTATATTGCCATGCATTCTGGATATACGATTTTTTTGATTCGGTATTTCTTTGGAAATTTATTAGCTAAAAAGCATGTCGAATAAGTTGAGTTTTAACAAGATCAATGTGTAATACTAATGAATTAGACAGTACTAACGACAGTAAATTACGATTGGTAATAATGATAGGTAATTGTTCTAAGGCATATCAAGCCTCTTTATCTGTGTCTCAAATTACTATGTTAGTTTTTTAAAGATAAGATTCCGCCTTCTTACAAAATATCCACTAATGCCAAGCCAAAATATTACGATAAAGTGTTTGGCCAATAAAATCTAAATATAAATTTGACGTCCCCAATTAGCAGAAATGAGCCAAAATTATCATTAAGTTATGTATATTAGACACAGAAGTATACATAAACGACATTTATTCTTTAAAAGTACCATTCAATTAACATTGGACGATATATTGATAAGAAAAATAATGGCAAATCCTACCAGCCCAGAAACACAAACCTTCACGCGTGATGAATATCATACAAAGCCATACTGTAAAATAATCAAAACAGAAAAGGTACATGAATATTGCTACAAACATACGAGGTATTGTTCCTGCTTAAAAGAAACCAATGGTGAAGAATTTTTCCACTCTAAACCGATCTGTTGCTACAAGAAATTTGGGAAATATATTCATATGGTCTGTTACTGTGATGGAGAAAAAAAATCAAGTAGTTGTAATATAATTTGATTTCAGGTAAGAGACAGATATAATTTGTTATGCGATTACTCTTTCTTAAAAAAGAATTGTTTAACCAAACAAAAATTATTCATACATATCTATCAATATCCTGAATTTGAATTACAAAGGAGATTAAATTTAAGCAAAGACTTTTCTTGGTATGGATTTTAAGTCTTGCTTACTTTATAACAGGTAAATTTTAGTAGAGCGCCGAGGAGACCAGTTTTCAATATCTTAATTACCAATTGATTTTTATTTTCTTATGTAAAATTGCAATGTTTGTTCATTCAGAAAATGATCGTTGTCAATATCAGGCATTGTCTAAACAGGCCTAATTTATGGTCTAAATTCATAACTCAAAGGACTGCTCATCTTCATTTGCAAAACTCAAACTTGCTAATCCTCTGACTTAGCCATAAAATATTTGATATGTTAGTGTTTCACAATAAATTGGTACATCAGGTATCATCATGACTTTTATATAAAATTCACCTTGTCAAATGATTATTTTGTTCAAGTGATTTTTTTTCCAAAAGAGTCGAGAATGTATCAAAGTGTGTTTTTGTTGTCATAGTTTGTTGAATTGCTTTTGTTTTGTGAACAATACCAGACGAAATAACTAATAGTATGGTATCTTTTATATATATAATTTATATAAAAACAATGTTTGGCTTTTTATTTTTTTTGTAATTCAAAATTTTTTTTTTCTGACCACCTGTTTATTGTGCCCACGTCTCATGATTTTATTATGTCAAGTTTTCTTACAATTGGCTAGATGAGTGCCCTGTGGTTGTTTAAATGTTGTGATCGTCCACTACTAGTCTTTTTGTAGGGAAATTGATGACAGCAATTGTAAGAACACTTTGCCAGTTAAGTTTATATGAAAAAGAAAGGAAATGGGGTAAATGTCAAGGAGACAACATCCCATATCCAGGTTATGTTTTTTGACGATCCCGCATCCATGGATCAAAGGAGAGAAAGACATGGATGTAGCGTTGCTCAGCAATTATCAATGAATATTGCTCAAACCGGTGTTAGGGGCCGTCTTGAACTTGCTATGAGGTATGAGTAATGCTCATTGTTGAAGGCCTCATGGTGACTTCAAGATAAAGAACAACAATAAAAGCGTTGTTCCATTGCTGTGTTTTACCATGTATTTGTAGAGATTTTGTCTCATTTGCATTTACTCCATATCCCTTCATTGTTAATGTGACGTTAAGAACTAAACTTTTGAGTGTTATCTTTTAAACAGAAAATTTAAATTTTTGGATCAAAATCAATGAAAAAGAAGGCATTTTTTGTAATGTGTATCCTCGTCTTATATTAAGAAACCAGACATCACTTTGCCGTTTCTGGTTTATTTTAAGAATATCCCAATAGGATCCGACTTAACAGAATAACTACAAATGTAAAGTAAACCATGCAAACACTTATACGTAAAACGCCATTTATTTAATGAGGAACATCGATCGAATATCTCCCTGTACCAAGTTAGTTATATATGGCCAAAGTGGAGGTAATTTTTTATTTCAATATCAAAAGAGGCTATACATATGCTAATTTAAATTATCTCCACTTTGACCATATATAACTAACTTGGTACAGGGATATAACCGACCAATGTTCCTCATTACCCAATCTTGAAAGACTTGGAAAATAAAAGTAAGTATAAACACGTATTTGTATCACACCATATACAGTTGTAATTATCTGACATATAAAATTATCAAACCAAAATACTGTTGATTTGATATATCATTCAAAATAAACTACCCGACAAAGCCAAAATATTTAAATCAGTGACCAAAGTAAATGCCCAATGAAAAAAACACTATAGCATGTGTTTTCTATAGTATGATGTTTCGAGAGATATTTTATTCAGAACTGTACTGGAAGCATTGAAGAGAAGGGGAACGTCAGAAATCGTCATTTTTAACGTCGAAATGACTGAAATTTAAGTTGACGACATGCATTTTCTGACATTTGAGATGTTGAAGTATTTAAAAAACGCAAATAAATAAACACCCCTTTCGTCTTAAGCTGAGAGTGAAGAGTACAATGATTTTTTTTTTCAATTTTCTCATTTATTATAAGTATTTTCAGTAAAAACAATTTTCACCTTGCTTTTGCAGCCAGTTCTGAATTACCCTTATAACTAATGACAAGTTTAAACCCCGAAAATGTATTTAACCTCTATTGTTTGATATTTTCTTTCATCTACATGTATACCAAATGTTCGAAAAATGAGATGAGGCATTTTATAATCACTGTAACATATAAATTACATTATTACATTAAAAATCACAATCGGCAAGCCTAAAAGAGTTCAGAAAATTATTAATTAATGAAAGATGATATTTACAAAGACTCTTAATAACAGCCAAATCTTCTTTTTTTCAGATGATGTACATGGAATGAATTGAATGTTAGTGGATATGCGATACTAAAGATGATCTATTAACTGGGTTTATTCAGCTGCATAATAAATACACTAAATAATAATGTAATATGTATTGTTAAAGTGTGTTTTACTTTGTGTAATGTGTTTGCCGTAATGATTTTGAAAATTATGTATGAACGTTAGAGTTTCAAGACTGAATAAACCATACAGATAAAACATACTTAACTTTTTATGTTTTCATTTGGTTACTATATAATGTAGTTGTTTGTAACAACATATTTGTATAACAGTTTTGTTGATATGATTTGTTGATTTTTAATCTTATTTCATTCTACATTTGCTAAAGTGGTCTGCGTATATTTTGTACAAAATATCATGAACGTCAACCATTGTAAAATTAGTCCAGAAAACAAGTGAAGAGTGAGTGTTTGAATATCTTTACATTATAGTACTATTTATGAATTGCCTAATGCTAAATCAAAAATATGTAAAACAGTAAAACTGTGACTATGAATAAAGCATTTTTTTAACTTTTAAGATTTCTATTTCTAAGATAGTATAATTAATGCACAATGATTTCAAGCCTCCATTTTTTATGATACATTCTAATTATGTCATGCAGTAACATCATCAAAATCTTGAGATGTTCTGAAAAGATCATTCCAACATCAATAATCGTTCCAAAAATACAGATATAAGTTACATCAGCAAACAGATACTCAAGAAAAAGGGGAGAAAAGAGAAATCGGATATGTACAAATATTACTGCTAAAAACTTGAAGTTCACAAAAAGGGTCCAAAAATTTTGATTTTAGATTCCCAGACTTATCAATATTGAAGTACATGTGCGAGTATGCTGATTTAAGTGTATCAGGAATCTCTATATCATTTGGATATACGAGACAAAAGTAATTATTTAATTGAGGTTTGTTAAATACAAGAGCTCCATGCATATAACGGAAGTAAAAATTGGCTGGGCTAGGCTAAGTTTTTTTTCCGACTTCATACGAATAAAGGACTTAATCGGCTAAAACTTGCCTTAAATTAGTTCCCATCAGCACGTCTATAGTTCACTTGAACATTTGTCTTAAATTTTGACATGTGTATTATTAATTAAGAATTCCAGCAGTGCAATTACATCTCTCTCTTTATACTTTAGTTGGAATTAATTTAATATGTCACAAAATAAGCAACATCTGTACCTAGCACCAGATTTGATTATCGTTTTGCACCCTTTATTACAGGAGGACTGATGTAGTTAATCGTTGGTTTCCACCTGATTTGTCTTTTTGTGTCATGGACTTCGGCTCTTGACCACTCTGTTCGGTAATTTTGTTATTACCCCCTAGTAGACAGGGAATACACATCTGAATAACTATACTTGTTCCTTATTCTTTTCACTATATCTTTGTTGCCATCGTTGACCGAGTAAATAAAAAAGTTAGTAGCTAAGAAAAGAATTTGTTATGCATATGGTAGATCTAGTAGTGCACTTATGAAGCATATGTGAACAGTAGAAGGCAGTGTGTAAATCCGTAATTGCAACTTAAGCAGGTTCGCTCCTCATGTTTTAGGATTTCTGTCAGATTTTCGGAATTCTCTGGTTTTATCCATTTAAAAGCATTATAATTTTTTGCCCATGGACCCCCTTATTTTTTCCCATAATTTCATTTTATACATCTGTATAAGCATTCTGTAAAAATTTCATTAAATTTTATCTATTCTGTCACATTTTTTCAGTTTCCCGCCAAATTTTCAATCACTTTAATCTCAAAAACGAGATCATCAACCTATCAATTTTTTCACTTAAATTACTTCTTTTTTAATTTTCTTACAAAAATCACATTTATTTGAAATCCTATTTATTCTCAAATAGAGTAGCGAACCCCCTTAAATATAATGTGCTTGTGTTATCCATCCATATACCCCAATAGATGAATAACTGTATAAACAGTGAAAGGATATGAAGTAAGTGCACATGATACAAAGTATTTACAAATTACAAGGAAAAAAACAATTAAAAGACAATAACCTAGTCCTGGTATCAGGATTTATGCAGACAACTGAAGATTTTGTTAAATTTCCTGTGGATGTATCAGAATTCTGCATATGTATTGAAAATATAATGTCGATAATATCTTTACTTTTTTCAGATATGCTTCCCTGACTTTTATGTTTTCCCTTTGCCTGCAATACCTTTTATGCTTAAAACTATTTAATAACAATTCTGTAAAAGTGAATAAATATCAGCAAAAATTAAATCTTGATTTTTTTTTATTTCGTTACTGAAGATACGTAAGTTGTCGATATGACCATCTGCAGAAACTATAGGCCTTTTCAAAAACTCATTTATCCCCACTTCGGTTCTGGCATTTAGATACAATAAAACAGTTCCGGTTATCAAGCCAATATCTAACCTGTGACTATGCACAATTTCACACCTCTACTCCTGAACATCATTACACTGTTCATATTGGATTACATACTAACGTTACTACATTTACAACATCGCGTCCTGGAAAAGTTTAAGCTATGTCTTGTTAGTCAACTCGTGCCATCGGACCGTATACGAATGGTGATAACCGGAAGCAGAGGGAGTTCGTACCTCTACCTGACGGGAGAGTTCCAATTCAGGAAAAGATAACAACACTTTATGGAAAGGGCGACTGATTTACTACAACTGCGTTGATTCTGTATCTTTGCTGTTGGACTGCTAGTTCCAAGGGTATTCACTAATCCACTAATTATATACCTTGGTGCATCCCCAAAAACCAATTTGGAAACTTGCTTTGCAAAATTCTGTGATCAAAGCTTTAGAAAAAGGATTTTTTCACACTTAAGAGGATCTCCTTCGTTAAAAGCCTTATCTTCAGTTGATTCTGGTTTTCATTTAGATTCTTTTGGTAATATGTTTTGATTGTCCTTTTTTTATTAACATCTCGATTCAAGAGACAATCCGAAAAAAGGACATTTACGGTAGCCTTGGTATATACTATTCTGGTATAAATTTATACCTGTTTATCATCCATACGTCTTCATAGAACATTTTTGAATACCATAGAGATATTTGTTTCGTAGCATTATTTCAGTTGGTATAATAAGACATGAATGAGATGTGGTTGAAATGTGTTTTCCTTATGCGGTGTCCTATTGTCGCTATTCTGTTTATTTTAGTGAACCACATTTAAAGAACTCATGCTTTGTGTAATTTGTTGCCTTAACAATTCTGAACATCATAAAATGGATAGAAAAAGCAAAAAGGTTTCAGCTGAAAAAGGAAACAAAATTGCCCTCCCAATGTAACACATTTTCAACTCCATAGACACAACCTTTTGATAGATTGATTGATTGAATGAATGATTGATATTGGGTTTACCGTCACTTTCAGCAGTATTTCAGCTATTTCATGACAGTCAGTTTTAGTGGTGGAGGAAGCCAGATTGCCCGAAGAGAACAACCGACCTTGGGCAGGTAACTGACATACCTTACCACTTACGATTGTAAATTGAGTGCACCTTTTTTGTAATATACAAAGTGGTTCGCAAACGCGCACCAAAGTGGTGATAGACTACAGCGGTTGTATAGGTAGTTGAACTACCTTAACCACTCGGCCACCCGAGTAAAAATGCATTGTAATTACATAAACAACGACAGTAAATTACTGAAGGAACAAATAATTGGTAATTTAAAAAAATCGAGATCCAGAGACGTAACTAAAACGAAAACATTGAAAACCAATGATGTTAGACATCTACAAAACTAAGAAATAAAAACACAATATTCTAAACCAAGACACTCTAGTGTGAACTCAAATAAAAGTGAGAGTGACGTCAGGTGCTCAGGAATTATATTTGTAGAATATCTTAACCTTTTTTTTGTAAAAATAAGGCCCTATATAGAAAATAAACTATAGTGTTGTTTAGACAACATTTTTCTCCAAGAATGAGAATCTGGCAGTTTACACATCAAACAATATGAAAAACAAGAAAAATGAAGAATAGAAAATATCATTAATGTACATGTATGTACTACAAATCCAAACTTGACAAGTTAAGTGAGCATGATAAAGAGCGAGCATGTAAAAGTGACTGGGTACTTTGTTGTGATGATGATACAGTTTGTCAAATAAGTGTTAATGGTGTTTAAGGGATTTTTTTATTAAAACATAGGAGAATTCATTATTTGAAATCACTTTTTTTGTATGTAAACTAAGACTATATCAATAAATCAAAGTTTCAATAGACTGATACTAGCCCACCAATGGTCTCTGAGTATTTAAATAGTTTGCTGATTCATCCAGATTCCTATTTATAAAGTAGAAGCCAATAATTAAAGCAGCCCAATTGGGGATGACAGTCTGTTCAAAGTAGTCAAGATGTCAACATTAAATAGTACATTGAACGAATATGATTATTATATTTCTGATAATGATATGTCTGAAGTTCATTTCAACGAACGATGTCACATGCGTCCGATAGTTTACTATAAGAAAGAGGTTCGGTTTTGCATATACCTTCGTCATTGTTATTGTGAAAAGTATAGAAATGTGAAAGTTAGACAAGTGAATTTTCGAGATAGCAGTGATATGGAGCAGAAAGGAGTATTCATTCATTTTCGAAAAGGGTGTTTTCATCGATTTAAACAAACAGTTACGGAAAATGGCAGATTAGAGAAAATTTTTGTGATACATGCAAGATGTAGGCGTAACGCAAGGAAAGAATACATGACTTATATAAGATAGGATGATTAACTAACTTCAGAACAAATTAGTGAACATTGTATAAAGGACACACTTTTAGACTTTTAGCTCTATTTCAGACTGATAATGTAGGTGATTTGATTCATTTAATTTGTAATTCTTGCTTTTAATTGTAAGTTGCTCCTTGCGAAATGAAAAATAGTCCAGTTTTCACTGAAATACTTAATTCATGACATTAAACATTTAAATCAGCACTTATTGCTTTACTCTTCAGAAAAAGTATATTTTGATGTGCGACATGTAAAACAATGCAAATTGAAAAACGGTATAGAGCTAGTTCTGATGTGTGGACGTCAACGTATTTTAAGAACAAATTATGTGGATTTTTACTCAGAGACAGAAGAAAAACGATGAGAATGAAAAGTCACAAAACAGTAAATAAAAACAAGACAGACACAACTAATAAGGAAACGACAAAGAAACAAGATCGGAAAGTAACTAAAAATGTATGAGTAGCCGTTAATCGGGAGTATTATTAAGAATTCAAGACGAAGAAGCTTGGTCTTTGTTCAATTTGAAGCTGTCTACAGTGTAAATCTGTGTTATTGTATGTCTAAATCTACCCCAACAAAAATGTAATCAAATGTAATTAACTGATTTATTATCAAAACAAATATAAACAAAATATGATGCCAAGAAAGGTCAAATTTAACATTAATACTATGATTTGCTTC
Organism: Modiolus philippinarum; assembly: GCA_002080025.1. NCBI lineage: Eukaryota > Metazoa > Mollusca > Bivalvia > Mytilida > Modiolidae > Modiolus > Modiolus philippinarum. The sequence goes on from MJUU01001629.1 coordinate 232,889, forward strand.
TTTTCAGTGGAATAGATGTTTACTTTAATGTTCAATGCAATGCTGCTATTTTTTAATGGTGACTTAATACACATATTTTCCATATATATATTTTTATTTCATTCAAAATTTCCAGTAATTGTACTTTAAAAAATAAACCACTAAATGATTCATTTTCCAATCAATTTTAAATATATATAAGGTATGTCTTCTTTTGTTTATATTCAACGAAGTTTGAAGTAGTTAGGTATATAGTAGCATTTCTAAAATAGCAACTTTTTGATTTAAGGACATTTAATTTTTTAGATTATTTTCGATGAAGTTTAATTAGTCAAGGATATATTCCATTTCTTTAATTACTACGACTACAATTATAAAATACATATTTATATAAAGAAAATAATTGGAAACACTTAAAAATCAAAATCACATGCCACAATATACCAGGGATCTGTACAACAAATGACAATAAAATGACAAAAGACAAACGTAGACAACGATAGGAACTCGGGATAGCCAGATTTGGTACTGGCACTAGCAAGAGTTAGCGGTAGGGTTAAAACGGTTTATTGGTACAAAAACCTCCCTTTTCTCTATCCCGTTTCCCTATATTATAATACATATACAAATGTTACAAATACATATGTTATTTTTTTTTCCTTTTCATGTAGAATTTTATAAAGTATTTATCATGACTTGCAAACAAATCTCTTTGATAATAAACAATTAAATTTTCTTACAGCTGTATTTAAGCACATTCAAGTTAATACGGAAAGTCGAGAAAGAGAAAAAGAGGTACCCATGGGATTGGTTAATTAATAAAGATATAGCCTATGTATTTAGTTAGTTAAGCCATGAATCCTTAATAAGTTTAATTGGTTTGCGTTTTTCAAATATATTTATACGCTTCAAGGTATTGACACGTGTATATGGAACAGATATATCATGATTAGGAGGGGTATTGGCCAAAAATACAAGTTGCGGGGCGGTAAAATTTCCCGAACCTGAAAGGCGAGGGAAATTTAGACCCAAGACTTGTTGTAACAGTTTTATGGGTACCTCATTTTCTCTTTCTCAACTTTCCGTATTATCCCGTGTGTAACTAATAATGGAAGTTAATTTACTTAGTGATTAGTTTGGGGTAGCTTTTAGATACAAGAGTTATCTAATGGACTTACTGGTGCACGAATAGATGTTGCTGTTACATCATTTGGGTAATTACCTATTTATTTGGTTTGTTTAATACACAATGGTGAATACAAAGATACCGAAATTCTAGTAAATTAGAGGTCTGCAGATTAACATTTTCAAAATTTGTATAAATTTTCGGTGCGTGGTCATGGGGGACATCGTTTTTCCTTCAATTCTTGATAATGAAAACCCTGATAAAAATATCTTATAAAACAATTACAATTACAATTCATACCATTTATGTAAATTCTAAAACCGAAGGATTAACTCTCTCCATCGTAGTTTTGTCTTCAGATATATTTATCAATCATGAAGTGATATTTCAATTTTAAGAAAAAAGGTATGACTTCCATAAATTGTTTAAATCAACAATGAAAGGATATTGAGTAAATGCACATGAGACAAAGTCTATACGAATTCATGATAAAGCTAAGCAATAAAAAAACCGTGAAGTCACTAACGCCTTTATTTATATTACACAGGCATTAATGAAATTATTATTTCAGCATTTCTTTTTCTGTATTCTACTGCTGTATTTAATTTATTTAATATAAACAAAAATGCTACAATTTGAATCGTGTATTATTTGATAATATTATTGATTAAATAGGTTTAAAATTTCGAAGGTGTTTTGATCACGTGTTGAACAAGCCAAGGTATATATAAAAGAAAATAAAAAATTATTTCAAATCACAAAATAACACACGAATTCTTCAGATACTCCAAAATGAGTAACGATATAACAATTGAAGAAACACTTCGCGATGAAAAAATGTATGGCGAAGTTCATTCAAACCTAAAATGTCGTGTAGAGAAGAGAATGGGGTTTTATTATGAAGGTTCTAGAATAATAGCCGTTAAATTTTTCTTCATGGTATGTTCCTGTGATTTGAAGAAAAGAAATCCATTGCCAATATTTGATCAGGGCTATTTTGTTGATGCTGGTGAAAGTATGGATGTACACCTCCCGGATCGATACTGCAAATACAGAGTCCACAAGCGGGGTAAAGAAAGTTATAAGTTTATTTGTGAGTGTCATTGTAGGAGTAAACCACACTCATACTACCGCTAGTGTAATGGGTAAGCGCTTTACTTATATTTTATTCATAATTTTCCTTTATATCTGTCTACAAAAATACTTGGTAATGTTCTTAACTTCACGCCAATATCAACTGCAGAAGAGCTTTGCCTTCCATTATTAGCTTTTTAACTATTTAATTGTGTTATCTGAAATATTCAAAGCTAATAATCAGAGCCAATACCATCAAATGAAACAGTGCCGTTAATAAAGAAATGATAAAATTTATATAAAAAAAACAAAACAAACGGAAAGTTTAACAAGCATTTTCAGCATGTTTTCAATACAGTTTCTGATAGTTTTTGTGAAAAACGCTTCATTTGGCAAAAGAATTGGCGCTTTAATGACAAAAATCTAGCTGTCTTTCCATGAATTGTGTGAGCATCTTGGCAAATTAATATATTGATAAGTATTTAGCAGGTTTAAATTTACATCGAGTGATATTTTTTTCTTTGTCCTTCAAAACAACCCTCTTGTGTACTCTAAAATCAAGCTTAAAATTTATGGTGACAAGAACCCGATAGTTTCATAGAGATCGGCTAATTTATTAATTTTGTATTCTAAACTTGTATATTGATAATCATTAAGTATTGTACAATATTTTACGAAAGAATGTGGAATAAATTAATGAACATGAGACCATAACGCAAATTTTAGCTCCAACTGCAATGATTTTAATAAGCTGTATGGCCATTTCGGAAATTTATTCCTCATCAGCAGTACTAGAACCCAACCAAAGGAAATCCATAATTTAAAAAATGTTTAAAATGCATAACTCCAAACGAAATCAGAATCATCAGTAATATCAAATATAGCTAAAGACAAAACTTAATCTTTTGGATTTAGAACTTAAATGAATTTAGATAATAGTAATTGAACAAAGTGTACACATGAAATATTATCTCATGTACTAGTGCACAATATCTAAGAATCATATGTAAGCATTAAAAGTAATATTGGTCACACAAATAACCCTATTTATATAGAAATATGGTAAAATGTGTAATAATCAAGACAAAAACAAATATTTCTCTTTTCATCTTTTCAAGTATTCATTTACCATATATTATAAATATTGTCAAATCTATAAAATAGCATAATAGGTTATTGTTCAGTAATCATTGCAGCAAACTTTCAAACGCATGAGGTCATAATTTGATATATAGATACTAGGATTATTCCAAATATCTTTTTTTAACTTTAAATCAGAAATGCATATCAAATTATTCATATGTAAATACTTATGACATAATCAACGATGTAAGTCTGTCAAAAGTTAAAGAAATCTACTAACCTTTTAGATAGTGTTAATATCCTTATACTGTTTTAAAATCCAAATTTTGTATTATATGAAAATACATGATGTTTTTTTTTCTAAAAATGTTATGCACCTCACAATTTTTCCAAAGAAAATTCATGCTGTTAAGGGCTTGATTGTTCGTCGAAATAAAAAGTCTCCAATCAAAAATAAGAGGAGGAGCATCGAGTTGTCATTGAAAAGGTAAACAATTCTTATTGAAGTCCCATTTCGCTTCATGCATTGCAAGAAGCTTCAATTCATTTAACTTAAACTCAAGTTGATATAATGAGTAACCAAACAATTCCAGAATTGACGCACATTGGAGAAGAAACACATTACAGTGTAAATTGCTGTTTTGAACATACAGACACTAAATGTATAAAAGGACAAAATATTTACTTTTTCGTCAGAAGATGTTATTGCAGAATGAGCTTACTTCAAGAATCGTTTCCCCATAGAGACAGCAGATGTAGTTACAATATAATGCGAAGGGGAAATTATTTTGTAATAATCGAATATTGTGCGTGTTCTGGTCAAAGGCTGGCCTATGCAAGATAAGGTAAATATATCGAATTTTCAGCATAAATATAGAGACAATGGCTGAATTTGATATCAATGTCTACATTTACCATATACAGTATTTTTTTTTCTTTACTTGTTTCAAATATTGAATTCAAACATTTCAGTTTCTTGAAAAGGGAAATATCACAGTATTTGTTTTATTATATTCTCTACATTTCTTCCTCTAAAGGAGCAATCTGTGCCCAGAAATGTTTTTAAATATTTCCCAAAAAGTAAGTCAGGTCTTTTTATTCTTCGTTAAATATGCAATTACATTATCTAGTCGATCATTTTCGTAATGAATATAAATCTAAGTTTCAAGAAAAGGATTCTGCTATTTATTATCAAACTATCACTTTGAAAAGAAGATCCTGTAGCCATTTACTTTTTTTCGCTTAAAAAATTGTGCTTTGCTAGTGGAATATCTTGTCGTTTATCCCTAGTGTATTAAACATAATTTAAAATTTAGACAGTTTCATATATAGAAGAGGAGACCACTAAACACATTCCCTCTAAATACCTTCCCAACTAGCTGCCCAACTATCATCTATGATTAATAGTGCAGCAACCTGTCGTGAAAATCTAGCTTATTTTCGAAGTTTAATCAACCAGCATGACACACGGCTAAATTATACCTAATATTGAAGGAAATAATATAACGCTTTGGTTTTGACTGGTCGTAAACGTGAATTATGGTGCAAATGTTTAGAATCTAAGGTCAAAAGTCAAATTTTCAAAATTTACTTTTTTATATATTTCAAACGTTTTAAAGCACATCTCAAAGCATTCTCAAATGATTGCTTTTATTATCCTTGATTTGGTCTCTCGTGTGTTTTATGATAGAAATAAAAAACAAAAAATCAAAAACAATAACCCATTGACAATATGAATTACGCCCCTTTTCTGAAATAAGGAAAATTTCCACTTTCAGGGATTTCAAAGCAAAATTCATTGCCAAAAATAAGTAATATAACAAAAATGATTAATTACATTCATTTAATAACCAAATACCGAAGTTACTGTTAATTTGTGTTCTGCATATGCGCATTTCGACAACTTATGTCTCATTAGTATTTATAAATTTTTTGACGATCTGAAATATGAATACTGATATTAGTGACAAAAAGAATAGTCCCATGAAAATAGCTTGTTTCAACAACCAATGAGAGTCATTTTTTCAAAAACCATTTTATCAAAAAATTTGTAAACATATAATATAAAAGTGACATTAATAACTCAAAACATCTACACAGAAGTAACTGTCAGCAGTTTGAAACTAGAAATAATGTGATCATAGCTCACCTAAATGATACCCACGCCCCACATGGAATACTTGAAAAGCAAAGTCAATTTTTGATATGTTAAATCCCAAAAAATGGTAAAATCAAAATCTAAAGCAGGAGGTGCACAAAGGAATCATATGTAAAATGTTCTCCAACAGTTTTATTAAAGCCATCTATTAGTTAAGGGGGTGCGGATAGTATACCATTACCCCTTCAGATAATGCATAGTAAAGTTTATGTTTGGCAATGGGACATCTCAAAAATTGATCAATCAAAACGAAAGTGCACTTTGCCATCATGTAACAAAGATTCTCTGAAATTTTCTTCAAATTCTCTTCAATGTTTTAGGCGGAATTGCGGAAAGCGTACCGATACCCCTTATGACAAAGAATGACAAAGACTGTGTATGGCTAGGGGAGAGTCCCTTAAAATTTGTCAAATCAAAATCTAAAATAGAAAGTGAACTATGGCATCACGCAATAAAGGATCTCTGAAAGTTTTCTTAGATTCCATTTATTTGAGTAGGAGGGGCATGCCAGTACCTCAAAACATAGCATGGAAAAGTGCATGTTTGGCTATGGGGAACCCCCCAAAAATGTTAAAATCAAAATCTGATCAAAAAGTGCAGTGTGACATCATGTGATTAAGACTCTTTGAAAGTTTCATCAAATTCCAATAGCTTTTTGGGAGGAGTTGCAGACGCCATACCAGTATGCCCTAATGACAAATGCATTGCGTAAACCATGTACGGTTATTTGAACCTTATAAATTGCTCAGATCAATATCTAAAGTAGGAGGTGCAATTATGTTTATTAGGGCTAAAAAAAAGGTAATTTAATTTTCAATAATTTTGACTTTCTTCTTTGATCGAGGTCTGCTTTTTAATGTATCAAATTTCATTGAAACTGAATGATGCTTTTTGAAAATCGAATTGTTAACATAAATCCGGCATCACTTTGAAAATTGTGTTCCTAATTTTTTTTTTTTTTTTTTTTTTGAAGATATTGATCATTTATCGAAAAGTGGGGGGATTCGGGAATCTCAGAGTACTGCAGTTTCTATATCTCGTTTACATGCATGAATAAGCAGTATTTCCATTGTTTGCACTTGTATTATACTCCACTAAAACATTCTATGTTCTAGGTTAGTGCATATCTTGTATAATTTTAAAATATCGGGTACTAGTTGTCCCTATCATATCCAGAGGAATAGGTTTCATTTTCAACATTTAACGAGACCAATTCAGATCAGTCAGTTACTTCGGTACTTAGTTATTTGTTACCACTGGGTCGATGCCACTGCTGGTGGACTGTTAGTCCCCGAGGGTATTCACCAGCCCAGTAGTCAGTACTTCGGTACTGACCCGAAAGCCGATTATTTTTGGAATTTTACAATATCTAAATTAGTGTAAATTTTGTTCAAAACTAAGGAGTATCTCCCTCATGCAAAGCTCTGTCCTTAGCTGATTTTGGCTTTAAATTTAGATCATATTGGTTATTTGTTCTCTATCAGGTTTTTAACATCTTTGAGTTCATGGTCTTCCATACGTTTTGATTTTATCTGCACTGAAGATACATAAGTTGTCGAAATGCGCATATGCAGAAAATAAATTCACAGTTACTTCGGTACTTAGTTATTCATTATTGTTTTGCTTTGAACACCACTTCAGGCAACAAGCTACGAAACTTATAATGTTTTGACCTGTTCGACAGTCATGTTCCTGCAATCAAAACAGCAAAATTTCATGAAACTGTTTAGCTTTTTCGGAAATAATGCTTACATGTGCATATTGACAGAGACCTCTTGAATAATCTCTTTTCTGGAACTTTTTCACCATTTAAACTTAGAAATTGAATCAAGTAACAACTGAAATAGTTCCTATCCGTCAAATTTTTACAATGTATTGTTCATTTGCAATGGAAGGATACAAAGAAACGTAGCATATATATGTATATATAAATATATATATATTGGTATATGCATCTACAACTCCTCCTAAACCAGTCAGTCGAGTTTGATGAATCTTTCAGAGAATCTTAGTCACATGATGCCATATTGCACCTAAGATCTTGACCTTAGCAATTAATAGGGTTCAAATAACCATACATGGTTTACCGTCTGCAACTCCTCCCAAACCATTTATTGGAATTCGATGAAACTTTCAAAGAGTCTTTATCACATGATGCCACACTGCAAGTTTTTAATCATATTTTGATCTGACCATTTTTGTTTTTGTGGATTCCCATTGCCAAAGACGCTCTTTACCATATGTTTTAGGCGGTACTGGTATGCCTTCTACGACCCCTCCTACACCAATAAATGGAATTTAATGAAAATTTCAGAGAACCTTTATTGCATGATGACATAGTTCACTTTCTGTTTTAGATTTTGATTTGATCAATTTTGAAGGTTTCCCACAGCCATACATGCCATTCTTTGTCATAAGGAGTATCTGTCCGCTTTCCTCAACTTCCCCTCAACAAATAAAGATAATTTAATGAGACTTTCAGAGAATCTTTATCACATAGTGGCACAGTGCTCTGTCTTTTTTAGACCTCGATAGATCAATTTTTGAGGTGTCCAATCTACAAACTTAAACAATGCATAAACTTTACAATGCATTATCTGAAGAGGGTAATGGTATACTATCCGCACCCCCCTAAACTAATAGATGGCTTTAATAAAACTCTTACAGAACCTTTAACACGTGATTCATTCGTGCATCTCCTGCTTTAGATTTTGATTTTACCATTTTTGGGGGTTTAACATATCAAAACATTGACTTTGCTTTTCAAGTATTCCATGTGGGGCGGGGTATTATTTAGGTGAGCTATGATCACATTATGTCTAGTTTCAAATTGCTGACAATTACTTCTGTGTATATGTTTTGAGTTATTTATGTGAGTTTTATATTATTTGTTCACATTTTTTTTTATAAAATGTTTTTTTTAAGAATGAACCTCATTGGTTGTTTTAACAAGGTATTTTCATTGGACTATATTTTTGTCAAAATAACTAAATACCGAAGTTACTGTGAATTTTGATTCTGCATATGCGCATTTCGACAACTTACGTCTCATCAGTGCAGATAAAATTTAAACGTTTGGAAAACCATAAAGTCAAAAATGTCAGTATTCGTGTTTCAGGACGTCAAAAAAATTATAAACACTCATTAAATGAATATAAATTATTGATTTTTGTTAAATTATTTATTTTTGGCAATGAATTTTGCTTTGAAATCCCTCAAAGTGAAGATTTTCCTTATTTAAGAATTTGAGAAAAGGGACGTAATTCACATTGCGAAGGGGTTATTGTTCTTGATTTTTGCTTTTATTTCTATCAAAAAACACCTGAGAGACAAAATCAATGATAATAAAAGCAATCAATTGAGAATATTTTGAGATATAATTTGACACATTTGAAATATACAAAAAGTAAATTTTGAAAATTTGACCTTTGACCTTAGATTCTAAACATTTGCATCATATTTCACGTTTACGAACAGTCAAAAATAAAGTGTCATATTATTTCTTTCAATATTAGGTATAATTTAGCCGTGTGTCATGCTGGTTAATTAAATTTGAAATTTTAGACTCTATGTTGCTGCTCTATAAGTGCAAACCTAGAAAACAAGTTTTTATGACAAACAACCGTAGCAATGAAATTTCTTATTTTGGTACACATTGGCTCAGTAGTTCTGATAAACGTTAACCTAAAAAAAAAACAACTTTTTGCATGGAACCAATTATGGTGACAAGCTTCATCTAATCATCTAATGGCCCTTCAGCTTCAGAGATCTTTAAAAGTGTTACAGTTGGGTCCAATGTTAATGTTGTTCCCTGCTAGCAGCAATCATGTACAAGGTATGAACCTGAAAACAAATTTCTTTTCGGAAGACCACACAAGAACTATTTTGAACAAGTGTAGTTCCAATTGATCTAGCAGTTTCAGTGCAGAAAATTAATAAATGCGTACCAAAAAGTGCTTACTAAATGTGTTCAAAAGGTTTTAAGGTTTTTAGCAGTTTTGACGGCCAACCTGAATAAGGTGCGAACTTTTTGTAGGTGCCAACTCAAGAACTATTGTGACCACGTTCGTTTGCATTGACTTAGCAGTTTCAAAGGATATGACATTTGAAGTGTTCCAATAGGGTCAATATCAACATTTTTCCCATTGACGGCCATCTTGGAAAGAACCTGAAAGGGGTCCCCATGCTAAGTTTGATTCCAAACGCTCGGTTGTCACACATCGACGGTCCACAGAAGATTATCTGTTCTTTATCATTTTTGTCTTGATATGAACATTACTTTATGATCAATTTTTAGGGCCCTATAGAAGCATGGTCGGCCCAGTTATTCACAGATCTCTGGGTATTTTACCTGAAATTATCTTGAACATGAGACAAGTTTTTGATACGCCAATGCTTAGAAAATAATTAAAACAAAATGAAAAATTAAATGAAAAATTGATTTTACTCCAAAATTTCAACCTTTGATATCTACAAAACGTATGCTATAAAGGTATGTTTTTCTCTGCGTATTTTGAATGCCTATATCAAAATTGACATAGATACACATTTTCATAAAAGAAGTCAATATGGGATCCTTACTGTATCATATGACTTTAAGTAACGTGTTCAAAAAGACAATTTATGTTTTATCGAGAATCTAGTCTACCTCATTTCGTTTTGAATAAATATTTCAGCAGAAGCAATACCCGAAAAGGAGAGGCGAAAAGAGTACTTGAATTTAATCAGGTTTGAGTTTTATGACAACTTTGACAACACAATGTCTCTTCAGTGCAGATGCATTGCTAAAATTCTACCACTGAAAAAAAAATTATTGACACTACAACAATGGGAGGGGATGTTAAGCATGCCATATAACCAGTTCAACTCACTATTTCTTGTGAAAAGCCTGTACCAAGTCAGGACCATTGCGGTCGACAATTTTTCGTTGGCTTCCACCAAATAAACTTGATTTTACTCTTTTCAGATTTTTCTTTTTCTTTCGAATGTATTATTAAATATTTAATGCAGTTACAAATCAATATTTTGATATTGTGGCGATAGACTGAAATAGCTTTACAAACAAAAATGACGAAACGAGATCGAAGAAGCGGTTCAGATCACAATCAATGTTCTTCTTTTAGGTTTGTATCTTTTCTACCCGTACAGTTTCTGTTGTTTCAATTTGAAGTATTCAACTATTAGCGTTTCTTACCGTAATTCTGAACTTGAAATCTTTGGCTATTCGCTTGGGTGTTCCTATTCCGATTTATTATTTTTCTTTTTTGTAAAATACTATAAGACAAAATATTGTTTTCTCATTCTGTTGAGATGAAATTCATAGATATGTAATATATCCAGAAACAAAAATAATCAAGGAATTCTTAAAGAACGTTCTTACAATGTGTTGATATTCATAACTTGCTTTCAAATGTAAATGTCAATTTGCATCATGATTATGGCATTTGTATAATCAAGAATTAAGAATTGACAAATATTTATCATTTTGCATTTGTAAGAATCATTTGTACTATGGTTTTACCAATTGACCTTAGATCACATTAGATATATCAAATATTCAACAAGAGGAATTGAAAAAGTCCCACATCATTAGTCAGCTTAAATGCTTGAAAGCCGATTTGCTGGACGAAAATAAAGTATTTTCTGGATCTTCTCATTTGTCCAAATGCTAAAAAAATTCAGATGTTTAGTTCATGTTGTTCAATGCCCAAAAAACTCTTCCCACCCTTGTATTCTTTTGATATTAATATTTCAGTATATTAAAGTATAGATATTATCAGATGATAGATTTATTAAACTGATTATCTGCTGCATAATAATAAGAAAACAAACAAAACAATCATCAACGTTAAAATTTAAACTAACAAAAAAAGTGTAATTCTTTATGTACTTTTGTTATCATTCAGCATGATATTGAGAAAGTCACCCTTAACTGAAAAGTGTAAGATTTGTCCAAAGATTATGCAAATCTAAGCATATGAAGTTTATCTCTTCATATTTCTTCCTCGTCGTACCTTTTTGTGTTTTTATTCAATAGCAAGTCAGATATCACTTAATTTAAAGATTTCGATTTTAGGATTTGGCAGTTGAAAACAATATTCATTTGAAAATATATTCAAAATCCACACATTCCAGCTTTTCAAATATATGAAAAATTCCGTCTAACATATAATACTTATTTACTCAAAATTAAGGATGGATTACCTCTCAACTTATTTACTAGGCCATTCATTGCATAGATGCAAAAATGTACATCAATATTTATTTTTCAAAATTTTGCTGTAATATCTACTTTAATTTCTGTTAAGTTTTCCACTCCATTAATCTATCTGTAAATAAAGTTTTCTATTACTTTTTTACTCATTATTTTATTTTGTATGTAAATGTTACCTTTTGTATTTTAGATAATTTTAATAATTGCAACTATCGTTCAACTACCACACTTTCCTCTTAACTTATACTTTTACATTAAAGTTTTGTGGCCGTAATCTGCGAAAAAAAATTTCACAGACATCAATGTACAATAGGGTTTCTCATCATTTCACAAAAGGATTTTTTTTTTCAATATATATTTTGGAATCCCAGCCTTTTGGATAGTTCACATTTTGTAGTGACTGCAACATTACATTTTTGCGCATTTGAGATGGAGACATTTTCAATTTGACAAAATGATGTCAAACACTCTAGATTTCTAGCAACTTGGAAGAAACAACGACAGTAGATACCGAAGGAACAAAGGAGTGAAATTTACAAAAATCGAAGTCCAAGGACACGGCCGAAACGAGAACATAGAAAACAATGACGTTAGACACAAAAAAACAATGACGTTAGACAGGTACAAAGCACAGAAACAGAAATTACAACATTCAAAACAAAGGCATTCACAGTGTGAACTCCAGTAAAACTGAGAGTGAAATCAGGTGCTCCGGAAGGGTAAGCATGTCCTGCTCTGATATATGTTTCTATCCCAATTTGGATATTTGACCAGTTTTCAATCGATCATTTCTCCACATTTCAATGAACCATAATGAAACATAACACATTAAAAAACTTCGTGATTTTAGTCATCAAATGTTATATCGTCATTTTTTTTAAAGTAATGCTTAAAGCTGGACCCTATTTTTAATGTAATTTTCTGTTAATATCAGCCATGCTCCAGATGATCGATACACTCTCTTGAGAGCTTTGTGTTTCGTCTTCCGCCTGAACTTGGTCCGAACGGTTTCTCAAAGACCAGTGGACCAATCTACTTGAAACTTACGGGATAATGGATATAGATCCAAAGTTGATAATAAAAAGTTTTGGAATTTTAAAAATTTCGACCCTTGTTTTGGAAACAGAAACTAGAGGCTCAGGGACTGAGCTTGAATCACTCACCTGACAAAATGCTTCAAATGCAAGCCAGGTCTAATATGCTGATGACCAAATATGGTGATGTTTTTTTCCCTTATGGTCTAATGTTATGCTATGTTTTGGTTGAATTGTCTTCAGTAGTTTCAGAAAAGATCATAATTATTCAATTTTTCCTTAGGGTCGAGTGTTGAACTATATTCCATACTGGCAGCAATGTTTTTGTCAGATCCAACTTTGTACAGGACCGTCCACACACCAATCAATCTCAGTTTGGTTAGATTTGCTTTAATTATTTCGTTGTAGATGATGAAAATGATTAATTTTCCTTAAGGTTCAATTTTAACCTATGCTCCGTGCTGGTGGCACTGGACCCTATGTAAAAAAATCACATTTTTATGGCTTCAGTGATTTCGGAAGAGAAGATGAAAATGTGATTTATCCGACAGGGTCCAATGTTAAACCTAAATTCTGTGCTGGCGGCCATGTTTTTTTTGTTTGATCTGAACCTAATGAGCAATCTTGGTTAAAGACCTTACATACATCATTCCTGTAATGTCTGGTTAAATTTGCTTCAATGTTTTCAAAGAAGAAAATGAAAGTATGATTTTTTTCCATAGGGTTCAATGTTGAACCTAAATTCCGGGCTGGCGGCCATGTAACGGTATGAGCAATCTTTGTTGAAGACCTTAAGTACATCAATCCTGGAAAGTATGGTTGAACTTTCTTCAGTGGTTTTAGGGGAGAAGATGAAAATGTGATTTTCCATAGGGTCTAATGTTAACTATGTTCCATGCTGGTGGCCATGTTTAGTATTGGATCGGAGCGAAATGAACAATCTTTGTTAAAGACCTTTAGTACATCATTCCTGTAAAGTTTGGTTGAATTTGATTCAGCGGTTTCAGAGCGTGGTTTTTCCGATAGGGTCAAATATTAAACCTCAGTTCCCTGCTGTTTTTTTTTCTTCCTGTCATGTTTTTAGTAGGATCAGAACAAAATGAGCAATCTGTGTAAAAGACCTGTAGTACATATTTCCTGTTAAGTTTTGTAGAATTTGCTTCAGTGGTTTCAGAGGCGAAGATGAAAATGTGATTTTCCCATTAAAACGGAACAAAATGAGCTTTGTTGTCATTGTTAAGGTTCTTTCGTGGATCATTCCTACAAAATTTGGTTGAATTTATTTCAGTGGTTTCAGAGGAGAAAATGAAAATATTATTTTCTCATAGGGTCCAATATTCTACTATATATTCTATAATATACTACAAAGAAAAATGTTCCGTGCTGGCCGGATCAGAAAGAAATGAGCAATCTTTGTTTAGGACCTTTAGTACAGCATTCCTGTAAAGTTTGGTTGAATTTGCTTCAGTGGTTTTAGAGGAGAAGGCTTAAATGTAATTTTTCCAATAGGGTCCAATGTTTAACTTTAGTTCTGTGCTGGCGGCCATGTTTTTTACCGGATCGGAACGAAATAAGCAATCTTTTCAAGGACCTTTCATATATCATTCCTAATAAGTTTGGCTGAATTTGCCTCAGTGGTTTCAGAGGAGAAGATGAAAATGTGAAGAGTTAACGGACGACGGACAGACAACAGACGACGGACGCCAAGTGATGGCGATAGCTCACACTGACCCTTTGGGTCAGGTGAGCTAAAAAGGCGGGAAAATCATCCAATATTTGTATGGTCAGTTCTCAGAGATGGTAAGAGCTAGGAAATTGAAACTTGATAGGAAGTTGGAACAGCAACTGAAGTTGTTCATATTGTCTTCAGAAATTTTCAGAATGGCGCCCGTTGCCATGGAAACAGAAAAAAGTAGAAAAAATCCAAAGTGCTCAGAATTGGGTGAAATGTTAAAGGAAAGTTGCTAGTGAGGAACTGGTTTTCGGTGTAAAATTAACAATGAGAATAAATGGAGTAAATGCACATGAGACACAGTCTCTACTAATACATTACCAAACCAAGCTTGAGCAACGCTTTTATTGTTGTTTCTTTTTATCTTGGAGTCACTATGAGGCCCTAAACAATAAGCTATGATCATACCTCTTAGTAAGTTCAAATGAAAGACTTCAAAATGGCCACCGCTGCAATGAAAACGCAAAAAGGCGGGGAAATTGAAAGTGCTCAGAATCGGATAAAATTTTACAAGAAGGTTGCCTAATATGTAAAAAATTGATTTATGGACTTAAAGACTTAAAAATGGCGACCGCAGCCATGACACAGAAAAAAATGTAGGAAAATCAAAAGTGTTCAGAATTATATGAAATTTTACAGGGGTTGTCTGACATGTGTAGAATTGGTTTAAGGTCTCCAGGACTTCCAAAATGGTGATTGTCTCCATGGAAACGAAAAAAGGCGGGCAATTTCAGAGTGCTTAGAATTTGAGGAATGTTAAAGGACAGTTGTTTAAAATGCGCAAATCTCATATTTTGACTTCGACGTTTGTCCATTACTTTGTTTTACCATGTATTTGTAGAGACTTTGTCTCATGTACATTTATGTCTCATGTACATTTACTTTATATTCCTTACTTGCTTATTTGAATTTGGATATGAAACTTCTAGGTCGATTTAGGGGGTGCCAATAGGGTTTATTGATAGAATTGTTTGTCGGGGTGACACTGGCTATTGCTTGCAATTGCAAATCTAGTATTTATTATTAATCTTCCACAAATTTTGGTCCGATTATTTAGAAATGGCCATAGTAAACAATTCCAAACTCTGTACACTGCTAGCCGAAATATCCAAAGTTATATTTCCTGTATTTTAATTCTAAAAATGGCTGCCATTTCAGAGATGGCCGCCATCTAACATTCAAAAATTGAGGATTCTATGTCTCAGGAGCTGCAGTGCAAAATTTGTTCATATTTGTTTGCATGTTCAATGAGATGAGAGCAAGGAACGAAAATTCATACCCTGGTGCATTTGGAGGCTGGGAAACAAATTTGAATGTCTTGGTCGTCTTGGGTGACATTTAATATTGCTTTCAAATGCAAATTTAGTTTTTAGGTGTCCAAAACGAACGAAGTTGGGAGCCTTATTGCTTTAGTTGCGTTTCTTATTATTAATATCATCCTTTCTTGATTATCGTCATGATTAACTTGTGCAAAGCAAATCTCAGAGACCATTTGGCCTAGAGCTTTCAAACTGTGCAGGTTGTTAGCCCATATATTAAATTGTGTCACATCTAAATATTTTTTTTCATTAAGGGTACATTTTGGGGCCTCAAATAGGGTTGTGGTATTTCATAGTAATCCTATGGTAAAAAGATGTTTTTTACTATATCTCCAGAAATATAATCACTAGCTCGTTAAAACTTTATAGGAAAGTTGTGTGTCATGTAATATCAACTTCAATGATGTTTGAGAATTTTTCAGAATAGATGCGATTGCCATGGACACCACACCAAACACTTCTAAATTTAAGAAAAATATTTTTCCTGCAACAAGTTATGTATTGATTTCAGCAATATGTATAAGCTAATTTATAAGGGGAAGCCCTGTACATTTTTTTCAAGCAGAGGTCTTGTAATGCTCAGAAATCTGATATTGGAGTCTGATTGGGGACTTTTCGTTTCGCTCTGCTAACACATCTATTACTTGTTATTATTATTTTGATTCACCCTGACTTAATATGACTGCTAAGACCGAATGAGAAGACAGAAGTACAATACTGACAGAATAAGTACAAGACGCCAACATCAAAAACTGAAAACCTAAGACAAAAAGTACCCACATAAGACACAAACACTATTAAACTGAAAACCTAAGACACAAAACACCCACAAAACAAGAATATCACAAATAACAAAAAAAAACAGAAATTATCATTATATGAAAACAGTACACGTCACTGATTTCAAACATATTAGAAAGTCGGCTAAATTGAAGAACTAATTTTACTAACCTGAAATATGTAATAAAAAGTATGGGTCATTATGCTTGATTTTTCGAGAACTGATGTCAAAGTTTGCTCACTTTTAGCCATTGTTCGTCTGTTTTTTACATAGAATGAACAGGGAAAATATGAAAAGGCAATTTTCACCTTAATAAAAATGAACATTTTAACCATGAGAATTTTTTATGCTATTGTAAATAGATAGTTTATTATTCCTTGCAACGAAAAAAAATATATGTCACTATGCTTTTAACGGAGATATTTTACAAAGTTTCTGTAATAAACATTATTTATGGGAAAGGGGAGTTAATTCGCGATGAAATTGTCTAAATATGACGTTTCATATTAGTCAATCAATTATGACGTCACAAAGGAAAACCTGTCTAGGGATTGTTCCGGCAAGGAAATCAAACCAAACCCGTATTCGACTTTGTATTTTTCTAATGCGCCATTAAACTGCGCTACAGTGTCTATCTACCTCAATATACTTTTAGATGGGCAACTGTCTTCGGGATCAACATTGATGTTTCAGTTGTCAGAATGTCAGTATTGAACTTGTATTGCCTTTCATTTAAGACAATTAAAAAGGAAGAATATAACTATTCAAATTAACATAATCATAAGCTAAAACGTACAGGAAAGAAACAGCTCTGCACAATAGTGAGTTCACAAAGACAATGCACATTTTGAAAAGAAGTATTGGCTGTCTTTTAAAATTTAGCCAATCTATCATGAATACGAATGGGTGTTACTTGAATGTGTTTTAATATTATGATATCATGACCATCTGCATGATAAGAATATATGAGTATCATTCGTATTTTGTATCTCATGGCGCGGACATCGTAAAACGTTGCAACGTAGATGTATCAGAAAATAATTTCAGAATAAAATCTTAATTAATGAAGGGAAGATAACAGGAAACACTTACAATGGCCGAATATTACAATCACATGTCACAATCAACCAGGGAACTGCACAAGAAAAACAATAAAATAAGCAATAAGCATGGATTGCAAAACTCAATATAGACAGGGGTATAATAAGACTTTTTAGAAGAGTGAATATCGTTTGTAGTAAGTTACCCATTGGAGTTAATGCTTAGGAAAAAATGTCCCTATGTCACATTAAACATTGTGTGGTACCAAGGGAATAGCTCTTAAATAAAGTGTGAAAAATGCTATTTCTATAAATGGATATTGCCTTTGTATTCATTCAAACAAAGAAAAGTTATTGTATTCAATTGTATTCATTGTTATTTTGACAAAAGTTCAAATATGCAATTATCGTTACGAAATAATGATTCGTTATTAAAAATATACATTCTTAGATAGTCAACCATTCAGACCAATGGGTTGAGACAATTCAAAGTTTTAGAAAATATTACTTGTTAGCCATTTATTCATTATTTTATCGTTGAGACAAACTACAAACTATAAATTATGGGGAATTCAACCAGTACAAACAGTGACGACGATAATCAGGAGGATGTTCGAAATTCTGGTGCTACACCTCAAAGTCACAGACATGGCCATACTTCCTCTTTGTGTTGCTACTATATACGAAAATCTCCAGTTGGATATATAGTTCGATTTATCTGCTTCTGTGGAGGCCCAAGAAGGTCTTGTTGTAGGTAGGAAAACAAAACGGAAAAGAAAAAGCAAAAATGAGAAAAAAATACTACAAAAAACATGTTTTCTGACTTCTGCAGTAATTAGATCAACATAAAATTTTCTTTGTTTAATTTGATATCGTTCAATCATTTTGGCGAAGACATTTTCCCTAAAATTTCCAATAAAAAGCAACAGACGCTAAGTTCATATACATCTGTTTTTATTCATGAATTTTTCAAAAATAAAAAAAATCAGTTTATGTGAGGCGTCTTCGACAAGTCGTATAATGGATCATGTGTACATAGCACGGAATGCTCCTCCTTTCGACTGCCGAGGTCTCACTCCCTAAATAGATGTCTTGATAACGTAAAGCTTTTGTCCAGAATTGTATCATACAAAAGATATGTGCCGCCATCGCATACAACTTTTTTGTTTCAATGGGAAAGAGTTCTTCCTTTATGTGAGGCAATTGCTCCTCACCTAACATATCTCTATCAGATTTAGATTATAAAAATCTACAGATACCATTTCCTCGATATAAGCACCTATGAAACTACATACTGACAATTCTGTTCGATTCTTTTGTTATTTCACTCATC
Source organism: Modiolus philippinarum (assembly GCA_002080025.1). NCBI lineage: Eukaryota > Metazoa > Mollusca > Bivalvia > Mytilida > Modiolidae > Modiolus > Modiolus philippinarum. Next base: position 251,762 of record MJUU01001629.1, read on the forward strand.
AACTTTACTTGATATAGAAATCCCCATATTAGTGCAACCACGTTCTGACTTAAAAGCACAAAATGTTTGATTAACATGAACTGAAATCCTACACAAAATCTACTTTACGAGGCACTGCAATCCTATTAGAAAAAAATCTTTTTGGATATCAATATCGATATATCCTTAAAATTGAGCTCTAATTAAAAAAAATGGCAGTAGAATACCGAAAGAACAAGGAATATGGATATGACAAAAATCAAAGTCCATAGACATGGTTAAAAACGAGAATACAGAAAAACTATGACATGAAACAGCCACAAAGCACGATTGAGTGAAAGTATAACCGATTTGAATGTCCTATAGTACACAGAAATTAACTTAAAAGTTTCAAATACATTTATGGAAAAACTGGAGTATAAACTTGTGCAGGTTATGACCATTCATACATTTTTAGTCTTCAAAACATGCCTTTTTTGGAATGTAGACCCATTATGGATAAAATGAAAGTAGAGATATGTCCATATATATTATTTTCTTTTTAGATCCTTTTGGTTTTTTGTTCTCTATCAACTTATCACGTTATTCGGTTAATGGTCTTCCAAATGTTACTTTTGATCCGCACGGATGGGACATAAGCTGTCGAAATGCGCATATGCAGGACAAAAATAACAGTAACATCGGCATTTTGTTTTTAATTACCACTGGGCCGATGCCTCTGCTAATGGACTGTTAGTCCCCGAGGGTATGCACCTACCAAGCAGTCAGAACTTCGGTGCTGGCCCGAAACCGACTTTATTGAAACTTGCAATATCTAAATTTACTTTTTTTTTAAAACTAAGGAGTATCCCCCTAATGCATTGCTCTGTCCTTAGCTGAATTTCGGCTTTTATATTTAGATCCTCTTGCTTATTTGTGCTCTATCAGCTTTTACAGGTTTTTCGGTTAATGGACTTCCAGATGGTTTGGTTTGATCTATACTGATTAGACATAAGTTGTCGAAATGCGCATATGCAGAAAATAAATGAACAGTAACATCGGTATTTTGGTATTTTTACCATTTTGCCGATGCCTCTGCTGGTGTACTGTTAGTACCCGAGGGTATTCACCAACCCAGTAGTCAGTACTTCGGTGCTGACCCAAAATTGTAAAACGTTATTTTCTCTAGTGATATCTATACGTAATTTCGTCATCAAATTATCATACTTGCGTAATTTCTCTGTTCTGTAAAACCAGGAACAAATTTAAAGCACATGTATTTAGTGCACCTTTTTTGCACTGAAAATGTCGATAAAGTAATAGGGAATACAAATTCAAAATACTATGGATCTTTCTTCACATTTTAATAATTATTTTGTTTAATTTCTTAATTATAACAGGATAACAGTAAACACCTACAATGGCCGAGAACTACAATTCACAAGCGAACTGCAATAGAAAAACAATAATAAAAAAAGAGAAAAACATAAATAGCGATAGTAACTCTTGATAGCCCGACTTGGTACGTATGAAACCTACATGAACACTTAGACACCCTAAATAGAAAGTTGAATAACTTGTTCAAAAAGAAAGTTGATATGTATTAGAAAATAATTTCATAATAATAATGCGGACAGAATATATCTACAATGTACTGATGGCATCTTATAAATTCAGTGTTTAAGTATGTTCCTTTTCCATAAATTGAATAGAATAATTGTAAAAAGCCCAAGTTTTCCCTGTTTCTACATCATTTCCATTAAAATCCCCATAATATTAAGGTTCAAATGACTAAATACCGAAGTTAGTTTCTGCAGTTGCGCATTTCGACAACTTATGTCTCTTCAGTGCAAATAAAATATGAACATTTGGAAGATCATCAACTCAAAGATGTTTAAAAACTGATAGAGAACGAATAGTCAATATGATCTAAACGTAAGGTCAAAATCAGCTAAGGACAGTGCTTTGCATGAGGGAGATACTCCTTATTTTTCCAACAAAATTTACAAAAATTCAGATATTGCAAGTTTCTAAAAAGAATCGGCTTTCCGGCCAGCACCAAAATACTGACTACTGGGCTGGTGAATACCCTCGGGGACTAAAAATCCACCAGCAGAGGCATCGACCCAGTGGTAACAACTAAATACCGAAATTACTATAAATTTAGTTTCTGCAAATCTTTGATTAGTTACTTGCTCTAAGTAAATCCATGACTGCCTTTATCGTTACTTTTCTGCGAATACATTCTCTTATACATAAATAATCGCCCAAGTATTAAATTAAAAAAATAATCTTGAATGACAGTTCGGACCGAAACTGCAAATTTGTCCACAAGGGACTTATTTCTGTTTAATCAATTAATAGAGTTATTGGTAGAAACTATGTATCTCTTACAATGCAAAATAAAGGGAGAAGTCAGACTTATTATACTTACTTGGACGTGCGTTTCTGTGATCCATGCGCTGGAGTGTCTGTCTTAAAAAATTCATTTAACCTCTAATTTCATTGCTCTTGACACCATATAAAAAGAGTTGTAATAAAAACGAACTCATTTTGCATGATTCCAGTTTGCATTAAATGCAAACTAAAAGAAAAATTAGACAAAATAAAATATAACCTGTCATAGGTTATATTATAAAAACTATTAGCACAATTATTAACGTTTCTTGAAAATTATGCCTTGATTCAAAATATTGCAACTGAATACAGACAACAGAAATACGTATTTAAATCATATATTCAAAATTTATCTGAAGCTACAAGTTGAAAAATGTGCAATCTGTAAATAGCCTTCAATAGTCCATTTTGGACTTACTGCTATTGATACCAGAAACTGATATTTTATCCTCGATATTTAATATACACTTAAACGAAATGTCAATTTGAAAATATTTATCATGGTATACTAATATATGACTTAGTAATTTCTCACAGAATTCTAACTTTTTTCAACCGAAATAACAAGTGCAGAGCAAAAAGGGCTTGAACACAAAGTGATGCAATCGTTTGTAATTTTGTCATTACACCCATTTACAAAATGCTCAATTTGAAATTTTTAAATTGGCTTCCAGAATATAATAATTTGTAAATTCTTCACTACCATTTCCTTTTTTTGCCACTTTTTTGCGCATTTGCTCTTTTTCTGTTGATTAGGTTATGTTAATTATATTGAATTGTTTTTCTAAGGGAAATCCTAAATATTTTGGGAAGCAAATCTTTATGAATTTTGACATGTGTTTTTACAACAATGTCATATGCAACAATGAAAAATCAAAGTTGAAGATGTGTCATATCCTAATATATATGTATTTGTGTACATCGATAATAAAGATATATGTAATAAATGGACATGAGACAGTCTCTACAAATATATGGAAAAACCAAGGAATGGAACAACGCTTTTATTATTGTTCTACATCTTGAAGTTGCCAAGAGGCCGTCATTGCTTTGTCATACCCCATAGTATGTTCAAGAAGGCTTCTAGCACCGGTTTGAGCGGAATTCATTGGTAGCTGCTAACAACGGCAGTAGAATACCGAAGGAACAAAGGGGTGAATTTCACAAAAATCGAAGTCCAAAGACAGGGCAAAAACGAGAACACAGAAAACAATGACGTTAGACACAAAAACAATGACGTTAGACAGATACAAAGCACAGAACCAGAAATTACAACATTACAAAAATTACACATTTGTTTCTAAAATTTAGATATTGCAAGGTTCCCAATAAAATTGGCTAGAAGGCAATCACAACATATAAACACCTTCAGGGCACTCATTGAGTCAATGAGAAATATTTGTCAGTAATCCCCATGTACCAAGCTAATTTTAATAAGCATAACAATAGTCTCTTTTGATATTGAAAATGAAAGCATTTCTACTTTGACCATATATAACTAACTTTTTACTGGGAGATAACCTACATTGCAAGAAAACTTGGCATGAAATAGTTGTTGTCAGAATAACTTTTGGAAATTTTTTTTAAAAAAAAGTGTGATTATTACTAAGTGTTGTGAATTCTAAGTTTTAGAAAAAGCTCAAATTAAAAGACATAATGCATTCGACTGTAAAAACTTACAGTAACTCTGCAAAAATTAAAACCCAACACAAAAGTTTATTTTCCACCGAGAAAAGGCTCTGAAATCTAATTATTCTTTGAAAGTGAAGAATCGCTTCAGTATTTTTTCAGCTTTTTTCTCTAATATCTCGCAAATTTAATCAAAGTCTAATCTATGTGGTAAAAATATTTCTCCTCTCTAGAGAGAGAACAACTCACATGAAAATTCCAGACAAATCTATTCGGAACATTATCCTCGGTGTTTTTATATTATGTTATTAGAGAAACATTCTCTTCAACTTAAACACGTTAATTATGAACTTTCTCACATCTTGTTAAGGTAGATGGGTACTCCAAAATTTTTTTTCCATAGATTTTCTTTATTTTTTCAGAAAAGTTTCCTTATTACATAAGCATTGAAATAAGATAATAAAAAAGAGGGGTCACCGTGCTTGTTTTTAAAATAGATGATATCAAAATAATCAAATATTTCTAATGAATATATAGGGAAAAACAGGTATTTGGTTGTTTTATTTAAAACTATTCCATAGATTTCTTTGCATTTTACTCATATGTTAGCCCTTTGAACATACTTTCAGAAAATATAAAGAAAAATGGGGGTCACCGACTTTGTTTTCCATATAATTTGTAAAATGTGAATTTTCATAGTGATATCTTTGTAAAATATTTTTATCAGATTATCTCCTTTTTTCAAAAATCCTCTTCCCATTTATTTAATTATCATATCCCGTCTAATAAGATAAAGACATGTGAAATCAAGTCCATGCAAATCCTTTGCATTTTGTATTATGGATATGATATTGATTGATTCATTACAAATAAAAATATTTGCGTTTCTAAAAAGCAGATAATACCATAACAGCATAACAGCATAAATAACAAATTCAAAATGGCGGAAGACTACCGATCTACCTCAAGTAAATTTTTAAATGTTTAAACCCTGCAAGGCTCGTTTTCAAACATTTACGAAATTTATTTAACTCGATGTGAGAAATTTCATATTAACTAAGTCTATATGTAGTACATCGACAAACAAATACTAAAGAAAAAAGTTAGAAACGAGAAAAAATCTTTAAAAATCCATTTATCCAGAGTTTTAAATACAAAGTTACAAGCCCAGCTATGAATGTTGATGATAGCGTATGAACGGTATCTTTGAATCCTAGTTAATTTGAGTATACGGGATAAAGTTATCCCTAAACCAAATCTTTTTCAGTGAAATAATATTGTCGATTAGAAAGGAAACCTTAATTAAAGAACATTTGATAAACAAACAAAGGGATAGTTTATTTCATATTTTATTCTAGCCTTTGTATAAATGTAAAAAAATGGATATCAGGAAACACCTACAGTGGCTGGAAATTATAATTACATGACACAATCTGCTATGGGACAACACAGGATAAACACGAATAAGACAAAAGACAAACGTAAACAGCGATAGGATCTCGGGATAGCCGGACTTGGCACCGGCACTAGCAAAAGCCAGCGGTAGGTTTAAACCGGTGCATGAGTACTCAAACCGCCACTTTATTTGTCATGTTTCCTTATAGTTGAATAAACATACGAATAAAACCAAATACAGGTAGACTACTTACACCATAACCACAATCTTGAAAGGAGAGAAAATGGCAATACGTAATTTTGTAAAATTTATCATGGGGTGATCGCCGCTACACTGCCGGCTAGCTCAAGGAGCCTAGTCTGCCAGTAAAACTTTGTCACACAACGGAAAAAATCAAACTCAAAACTCCCCGACGGGTTTGGTCAAGAATCATCATATATTTCAGTAGACATAGGCAGTATCAGTGAGAGGCCAGTATGTGTGTAAAATTTTAAGGTCACTAAATCTCAGACTAATTTAACGGATGCAAGCAGAGTATCTTGTCGCTCTCCCTTATTTCGTTAAGAATGTAAGTTACGTCCCAGACTTTCTGAATCTCGAATCAGTTTCTTGCATTTTTAACAACATTTTCGTAGAAACCTGGTTTCATAAAAATAATGGCTAGAAGTCGCGCAAAAATAGTAATCGAAAGTTACCCCATATACTTGAACTTTTGTCTGCCAAATACGACAAAAATAATTCATTCAAGCATTGTGACGACATTTTCTTGTTGAAATCAGTGTAATGTTTAACAATATACAGTTATTGACTGGGTCCGAAAACAACAGCTGTTTTGTTTGACCCGAGGACTGACCTGTTGCACGAAGCCGAAGGCTGAGTGCAACAGTTTAGTCAGAGGGTCAAACAAAACAGCTGTTGTTTGAGGATACATCGGCAAACGAATACCAAAGCAAGAACGAGGAAAGGGGAAATTCTAAAATCATAAATCCAAAATCACGGCAATTCACAGCAACACGAACTGAGACAGTATGACAAAGACAAAACAAGTAAACAAAAAGGAACAAGAACGTCACAAAACTAAAGCACTAGCAGTGTGAACCCCTATAAAAAACTGCGGTATCATCAGGTGCTCCGGAAGGGTAAGCATGATCTGCTCAACGCGTGGCACCCGTCATACTGCCAGTGCAAGTCCGGTTATGTCACAGTCGGTGTAAGTCAGTCCGGTAACAAACTCTGGATCTACCCAAAGATATCTGTTCTCATTTGCGAAACCGAAACATTGTAATGGTCTGTCAAATCGTGGTGACGACCGTAAAACTTCTGTAGTGACAATTGCAACATACCCTTGATGTATAAGTTTTTGAGACAGTAATTTCGCTCTGTTGACAAAATCGCTGTAGAAACTACAGGCGCGGCAATAGCGAATGAGTTGTGAAATGTACACGCCATAGCCGGAGAAGTGGGAATATTACTGCTCAAATACGGGAAGTTCACTATTGGAAAGTCGAAATCATCACGCTTGTCGTAAAGTTTTGTTTTCAGACGTCCAGAATTGTCAATGTAGAGGTATAGGTCCAGGTATGATGCTGATGATGGTGAATAAGTGGTCTCTTTAATTTCGAGTTCATTTCGGTATATAAGATGAAGGTTATCTTGAATTGAGGATTGTTCAATGAAAGAACATCATCTATATAACGGAAACTGAAATTAAAGGATTTGTATAGCTTATTGTCTTTTTTCTGAACTAGCCCTTGTATGAACCTGGACCCAATCTATAACTGTTTTGTTATACCTTTTCATGTTCAATGATTACGCTCCATTTCATCTGAATACAATTCACGTCGCCACTTTGGTTGTGCAGACGACAGGAGATCATGTGACATGCGCGTGGTATTTTTGAACCGGTCAAATTAAGGCAGGTGGTCAACAAATCGGTTTCGGTCAACAGACTGAAAACTGTTGACTGGTCAACAGATCGTTTTTTGGTTTGAGAAATAAAACAGACAAATTGTCCATTTTTTTCCCCAATGCATTTATATAAGGGAAATATTATAAGGTATAACAAAAAAGCCTATCTTTGCCTTACAGAAAATGTTAATATCCCAACCTTTTATTACAGGATGACAGATGTATTAATCATAGAGAAATTGCTTTAATTAAATTTTTGGAAGCGTGAAATATTTGTAGTAGTTTTTTTTCGCGTTTTTCTTAATTTTGAATTTTAATGTCCATTCACATGTTCCTCAATTTCAACTCATAATCGATTACATCCCTAATGTTTATCATACTACATCCCTAATGGTTATCATACAAACCCTCTGGATATAAAACTACTGAGAGAACTGATATTGTTGATAATTTTCATATGCATTTTGATTACTGTGAATTTTGTGTTTGACTTTTTTTTACTAGGTATAATTTCAAAATCTGAATCAGAATCAAATTCATATTCTTTGCATGATACTATTACAGCTTGTCTGACTGCATGTAGGCATGGTTGAATTACATTAAAGCTGACTCATTCCCTAAAGCAATTAAATAAAAACACAAGCCATCAATAAGCAAACAAACAAAATACCAAAGTTACTCTTAATTTAGTTTTGCATATGCGCATTTCGACAAGTTATGTCTCTTCAGTGCAGATCAAGTCAAAACATTTAGATATCCATATACTGAAATATGTGTAAAAGCTGATAGAGAACAAATGACCAATAGAATGTAAATAGTAAAGCCGAAATTTAGCTAAGGACAGAGCTTTGCCAGAAGGAGATACTCCCTAGTTTTGACGAAAATTAGATTAAATTAAGTTACTGCAAAGCTTCCAAATAAAATCGGTTTTCGGGCCAGCTATCAATGTTTAAAAAAACATATGTTTTTTACGGTCTTCCAAACGTTTAGATTTTATCTGCACTGAAGAGACATAAGTTGCCGAAATGCGCATAAGCAGAAAATAAATTCACAGTAACTTCGGTATTTAGTTATTTCTCGGATTTGACAAATAATGAAAAATATAATGAAATAGAATACAACGGCAGTAGAATACCAAAAGAACAAAGTTCAGAGATACGGCTAAAACGAGAACACAGATAAACAATAACATTTAAAACCTACAATATGCAGAAATAAGAACATCACTTTCAACACCTAGGCACTCCCAAATAAAACAAGAGTAACATCAGGTGCTCTGGGAGGGTAGTAATGTCTGTAAACGGCACCCGCCATACTGTCAGTGAGTCAATCTAGGAAGAAGCTAACATCGGTAGTGTCAACTCTGGACATTATAAAAGTCAACAAAAAGAAGATAGTTAGTTGAATAATATTTATAAATATTTGAAAATTTAAAAAAAAAATGTTTTTTTTTTCTTTTTCGTTCAAATTTTCTTACAGTAAACTTGATGAGTGCCCTGTGTTTTTTATATGTTGTGATTGTATTTTTTTTTGGCCTTTTTGTCGGGCAACGTTACCAGCGATTGTGATAACACTTTGCCAGTTACATTTATGATTGTAGACGAACCTGCATCCATGGGATAAATAATGACGTGTGTGAATTCCTCTCAAACCGGTGCTAGGGACCGTCTTGATTATCTAGGGTGTAAGAGTAGATCCTCATGTTGAAGGCCTCATGGTGACTTCAGGATGTAGAACAACAATAAAAGCTCTGTTCACCTGCTTGGTTTTTACCATGCATTTGTATAGATTTTGTCTCATGTGCATTTACTCCATACCCTTTCATTGATACTACCATTAAACATCCAAGAGATAATGCTGAAGATAAGATTATATCAATGTAGTGTTTTTGCTTATTCAATATTTTTCAGAAACGACGTGTACAATTTTGTAGAAATATCAAGATGAATTGGAAATGCTACTACAACATTTAAAATCATACTAAACCATACGAACAACGAAATTTAAATGTGTTTAATCCTAATGTTTTGGTTGTGCAATTGCAAGCTGTCGACCACCAATAGATATAGAATTAATTTTATGAAAAAATAAAGTTGCAAGGATCAAACTTCGCACCATTTGTATGCAGGCACATTATACTGAAATTTTATATGAATCTTTCTAAATATAAAAACCTCATCATAAGGCAAAATAAAATAAGTTATCATAAAATTAATATTTGATAATAATAATATAAAAGTTCCAGGTCAACATTTATCCCTGACTTGTCAACAACTTTCAGACTTTGGACGAAAAAACGTTAAGACAACAACATTATAAGGATACAGAAATGCTTAAAGATCCACCGAAAGATAACACCTTGCCTACCATGTACTGGATTCCTAAGCTTCACAAAAATCCCTTCAAACATCGTTTTATTTCGGCATCTAGTAAGTGTTCTACTACTTATTTATCCATCCATTTAACTAGTTAACTTACTTGTATAAAGGAGTTGGTTATTAAAAACTGTGAAAAAACTTATCAAAACTCTGGTGTAAATTACTTTTGGAGTGTTAAAAATTCAATTGAAGTTTTAGATAAACTACAATCTATTCAAAGACCAGTCTCATCCGTCGACAGTTATGATTTTTCCACACTTTACACTACTCTTCCACATAAGTTGATTAAGTCAAAATTGGACAACTTATTAAATGGTCTTATAAATTTTCTGGTCTGCAGTTTATTTGTTCTAACAAAAAGCAAGGATTCTTCTCTAATATTATATACAATAATTATTGTTCCTGGACATGTGATGACATGATCAATGCACTCAATCTTTTGATGGACAACATTTTTGTTCGTTTTGGCAACACTATTTATAAACAGGTCATAGGTATTCCCATGGGTACCAATTGTGCACCGCTCATTGCAGATCTTTTTCTGTTCTGTTTTGGGGCCATTTAGGGCTTGCTATATGGTGTGAGGTTCCTCGCTGTGTTGAGAACCGTACGGTGACCCCTAGATGCTTTGTTTTGGGTCGTTTTAACCTGGATATGGGATGTTGTCTCCTTGACATTTACCCCATTTCCTTTCTTTTTCACAATGATTCCAAATACTGCCCTTTTCTAGATCTAACTATCATTATTGACGCTGGCAAAATAATAACTAAAATATATGATAAAAGAGAGGATTTTGATTTCACTATAACTAACTTCCCTTTTCTTGACGGCGACGTTCCTCGAGCTCCATCATACGGGGTGTACATTTCTCAACTAGTACGATTCGCACGTGCTTGTTCTACTCTTGACGATTTTAATGTTTAATGAACGGATCCTTACTATCACAGCAAAACTTTTACAACAGGGTTGCAGATTTCATAAGTTGTTGAATACCTTTAAGAAGTTTTCTAACAGATATGAATATTTAATATCTAAATATGGCGTTACTCGCAAACAGTTTATTACTAAGGGCATTTCTAATCCCCGTTTTTACAGTAATGTTGTTAAAAATGCCAGAAACTAATTAAAAATCCAGAAAAGCTGGGACGTAACTTACATTCTTTGCGTAATAGGGGATATTGACCAGATACTCTGCTTGCATCCGTTGAATTAGCTTCGAGATCTAGTGACCTGAAATTTTTACATACATACTGGCCTCTTACTGATAAAGGGGAGGTTTGGGTACCCATAAACCGGTTTATCCTACCGCTGGTTTTTGCTAGTGCCGGTACCAAGTCCGGCTGTCCCGAGTTCCTATCGTTGTTAACGTTTGTCTTTTGTCTTATTTGTGTTTTTCCTGTGCAGTTCCCTAGCAGATTGTGGCATGTAATTATAATTTTCATCCATTGTAGATGTTTCCTGTTGTCCCTTTTATTTCATTTGTGGTGCAATTCGTTGAGATTATATACCCACATACCAGGCAATTCAAATTTTGCGTTACATGAGAATACTTAAAAACAACAAAGATTTATTCAATTCTCCATTTTAACTTAAAAATCATTAAAAAATTTTTTTTGAAAGAAAGAACATAGTTCCCATGCAAAATCACAAATTTCTTCGGAAATTAACAAAGTGTTCTTTTTGTAAGCATGTTATAATAATAATGGAAGTTGTCTTTTTAATCTTTTTCATTAGAAAAGTTAAATGAATAAAAATGAATATTGCTTGTTACTACAATTGTCCTCAAAAAGGGTATCTTCAGTGTTAAAAATGTCCAAAAATGATTATTTTTCACATATAGCCATGGTAACGGTATTTTATCGAAACGAAAGTTCCTACACTGAAATAGATTGCAAGGAATTCAGTAACCATGCATCCCAAAATGCCGAAGAGCTTACATAGAATGGTTATTAATAATTTTCGGTAATACCTATTGTCTTTTCGTTTAATTAGTATATTACTTTTCACTTTGTAACATATTAATTCTGAGATATATTTGCATTTTATTACCAGCATTAATCTTTTTTTTCAACTTCTTAAAATGTTTTGCTGGAAACAGTCTTCATAAATTGAAATTACACATTACAGTAAATACGTGAAAAGTCAAACATATGTCAACATGTTTACCTTAGAAACTGGTTCCAGACAGCTGAGTCAATGAAGTAGCTTTGCTAAATTAGTTTTTGCAAGACCCAAATATAATAGCTAATACTTCTTTTTATTTTTCAAGCAAAATTCCCTTTTTTTAAATTATTCATTACCGACTTTTCTTTTAAAGTGAATTTCAATTTCATCCTTATATCAAAATTCTTTTCAGTAACATAAGTTGAAACAACAATATTACATATCTTAACGGATAAAATCTGGATATACCTAGTACGTAGATTTTTACGCTTGTGAAATTTTCAAGACTTTTAATTATTTAAGCGATGCATGTTCAGATTTTCTATATTTGTTTAACAGTTTCATTTTCTGTCTATGGTTCCCTTATAAAACCCTATTCCCTCGTTGTATTTAGTCAGTTAGGAAATCGATTTCAATGAATATCCAGGGTTTAGTCGAAACTGGTCCTGTGAAATTGTAAAATATAGCTAAAATGTCCGAATACATGTATTTATTATCTGTTTAAAAAAAACTTTGAAGTTTTATTCATAGCTGTCAAAATTATATTAGTTTATAACTATATATATATTTGTCTGGATTTGTAGAAAACAGAGTTACCCCCATACCCTAGGTCTATCCCTTAAACTTTTTGTAATCGTCTTGTGAACTTTGTTTTAGTTTCTCACATTTGTTGCCTCAGGCACAACGAATATGACATTGTTTCTCATAACATGCCTGTCTTGTCCTGAATTTTGTTTTTTATAGATTTATTGAATACGAATTATTTTCATTTTGGTTCTTGCATTATATGTAAGCAAGAAATAGGATGTGAAACACATGAATTTATGTAACATGTCAATCTCAATGACTGTACAAAGTACAAGTTTCAAGGATTCTAAATAAAATATTTTCTAACATTTAATGTGCCAGTAAGGAAATGAAAGATTATGCTTATTGGTCTAGATGAAATAAAACTCAATCTCTATGATTATTCTATACTTATCACTTTTGTTTACAGCGTAAAGCATGGCAATTGTGTTTTGGTTGTTTATATTGGTATTTGCGGGAAACAGATATAGAAGTTAGGAATAACTTATAACGTATCACTGGCTAAGATGGCACAAAGCTAACGCATGTCAAACATTTTTAGCGTTGCTTCCTCAAATGTATAAGAAAACTTGGTTTGAATATGTTTTTTTTATATATTTTTCAGGTAAAACGAAGTGTGTAGGTGACCAATGAATTTACATTATTCAAATTTCGTTGTTTTGAACATGGATTATAAGGTATTTTTACATGGATAATATATTTTACTGCTGGAACCTCAACAGTTTCATGGAATGCATGCAACGTTTTTGGATTTGGAAATATGCGAGGAATAATAGATAAATGTTCATGGAAATTTACATGTTTACTTTAACTGAAATCAAATATAATAGATAAATTTGTTAGAAATGGCAACAATGTTTGATAAAATGTACTTCTAGAGATTTTGGGAACATTTCTTAGCTAGGATAATGTAATCCGGGGTATTCAAAAACAGTCGTACTAAATACACGAATACTTCATTATTATATTAAAAAAAGAATTAACTTTTATTGTTTTTTCTAATTATAATATGTTTTAAAATTTTCTGGACAGACGTTAAAACTCTGTTGTTGCTAAATTATTGTACATAGTAATAGAGAAATATCTTATATTATGATTTATTTCAAGAAAATTTGGACAATCAAAATTTCATTTCGTTCTTTATTTGTTTTAGAACGGCACTCCATTATACTAGTTCATGGCATCAATAAAATGTTTATTTATCATTGTGTTGTACAAGTTTTCATCAAGTTGTACCACTCAAGGTTTCATTTTTAATTTAATGAACACGACTTATAAAGTGAACCTGACCAAAATCATTTTAATGTTTAGTTCTTTTCTTAAAATATTTAGATGTTAAAGCAAATGCTAGAACTTCATTGATCAACCCAAGACTGAGAAGCGTTTGCCCATAATTTAGCTAAAGATTTTAGCACGGATCGGAGACTGAAAACTAACAGTCATTAAAGAAAAGCTATTTAATCCAGGGTAAATATATTCCTCTGGTAATCAATGAACGGATACGGAGTAATTGCAAAGGAGACAAATCTCTAAAAATACATGGTAGAACCAAGCATAGTAAAGTTTAAGGATGGTCGCTCCTCATATTTTGGGATTTCTGTCAGATTTTCGGAATCCTCTGGTTTTATCCATTTAAAAGCATTATAATTTTTTGCCCATGGACCCCCCCCCCCCTAATTTTTCTCGTAATATCATTTTATACATCTTTATGAGCATTTTGTTAAAAATTTTATCAGATTTTATTTATTCTGTCACATTCATTTATGGTCAAACCTTGCTAATGTTATTCTTAATCACAAAAACGAGATCATCAACATATTAATTTTCTAACAAAAAATCACATCTATTTAAAATCCTATTTATTTTCAAATGGAGTAGCGAACCCCCTTAAGTAAGGTTAACATGTGAGCCATGTGATATCTAGTTTGAAAACAGCGGTAGTATAATGCCAAAGGAAAAACGTATGTGGTTATTGAAAAAAAACGAAAATACAGGAAAAAAAGACATAATAAACGACCCCATGTGTTTAAAACTTTTATTGACCGAATACAATTATGTCAACTGCAGGACACCTGGCACTAGTTTGTCCACTACTTTGCGTTTTGAAGGGCGTTATTGCCTCTTCCTGCCACTCTGAAACTCATGTTACTTCCACAAGATGTCAAGGCCATTTAAGCTGAATTTCAATATGAAAATATAAATATTTCTTAACGCATACTAATTTCAATACGTATTGTCATATTCTCTCCTTTCAAGATTGTGGTCATGGAGTTAGTAGTCTATCTGTATTGGGTTTTATTCGTATGTTTATTAAACTATAGGGAAAGGGGGTTTGGGTACCCATAAACCGGTTTAACCCTACCGCTGGCTTTTGCTGTCCCGAGTTCCTATCGTTGTTTACGTTTGTCTCTTGTCTTATTTGTGTTTTTCCTGTGTTGTTCCCTAGCAGATTGTGGCATGTAATTATAATTTTCAGCCATTAATTTCCGAAATGGCCATATAGCTCATTAAATTATTGCAGTTGGAGTTAACATATGTGCTATGGTCTCATGTTCATTTACTCCATATCCTTGCGTAAAATATTGTAGGTGTTTCTTGTTGTCCTTCATATTTCATCACGTTTTAGCAACTACTATTTTTTTAACAGAAAAGGCCAACAAAACACAAAAATATACAAAACTGATTTTAAGAGCACTTTCCCCTTTTGATTTGTTTGTTGACGATCAAGCATCAATGGCCATTGATGATATAGATGTAGCGTTGTTGAACATCCAGCTATTGAGTTCCCTAAGCCGGATCTAGGGTCAGTTTTGAACTAAATATGAATGGTGAGCAAAGTTCATTGTTGAAGGCCTCATGGTGACTTCAAGCTGAAGAACAACAATACAGGCGTTTCATTGTTTTGTTCTACCATGTTTTTGTAGAGATTTTGTCTTATTTGCATTTACCTTATATCCTTTCATTGTTGCAAGAAAAGTTGAAACACTAACAAAAATTAATGTTTAATATGATATTTTGAATTAAGAACTCTCTTCAATATTCTTCAAAAAATTTCCTCTGCTGGTGGACTGTTAGTCCCCCGAAGGTGATCAATCAATCCAGAAGTCAGTTTGGTCGATTTTATTTTGAAACTTGCAATATCTAGATGTTAGAAATATGTTTAAAACTAAGGACTACGTCCTTCTCAAAATTTTCCCATTGGATGATATTAGCTTGTAATTAAGGGGTAGACCTAGGGTATGGGGAAATAACTCTACTTTCCACTTTCTAGTACTGAAATAAATAAAAAAATGAATCATTGAGATCGGTATGATCAAAATTGTTATATTTTTTACACAGCAAAAAAATATTCATTTTCTCATGAAAAGAAACGCCCTACATCAAGTTTTTTTACGAATAACTTGACTCTTTTTTGCCATGATATCTAAAAATAATGAAAATATGTAAAAATCAGATTTCTTGCAAATGAGATAATTTCAAGCAGAGATTCGACAATTTGTTTGATTTTTAAACACTTAATTCTCAAAATTAATTAGAAAAAATGGACCGATAAATTTTTCTAAAACTTTAATATAATTATCTTATATATATACTAGTTTCCTTTCTATTCTCAGTTTTTGGTGAAAATTAAAAGACTTATATTTTAATAGAGTAAACTTTTCAGCATATACTGTTTAAGATACCCCTGTATTTCAGTTCAAACTATTAAAATTTACTATCATTATTCATGCTTACTTTCAAACATGTTTATACTACAGCATTGCAATTGTTATAATTTTGTATCAGATGCAAAATTAATTACAGCCAATTTATAACATGAAATCAAACCCTGAACGGACCAAATAATATACGGAAACCGGGTATCTTTGATGACCAGAACACAGAAAACGGGACGGTAAAGATTATTGAAAATTGCGTAAAATCGACATGAACATGTGTAGTTTTAATACTGAAAATATTGAAACTAATAAGCTACTGATAAACCCATGTCTAGTTCCCTAAAATCATAATGTTTTTTATGTTGTTCTTTATCAGCATTTATACATTTTTTTTTGTCTCATCAGAGATGTTGAAATGTCTCTGGTCTCATGTACATTAACTAGTACCTCAGATCCTTTCATTGTCTATTAAACAGATGAAAAGTAAAGTGTGTAGTCAAATTCAGAATTCTTTTTAATCCACGATGCTTTGCTGTTTTTAAATTTCGTCCTTAAATACTACTCAACAAAAGAAAGAATACACAATTAATTTTGTAAATAGTTTGTATCTTGCAATCTAAAGTTTCTATTTTGGTGTGTTGATATATCCAACGCTGAACTGCATTTCTTTATTCCATCTTTAAATCAATTCCGAAATGGATACGATGAAAATTCAGATTCATTTGGCAAATTTTCCCCTTATAATCGAGTTCGCTTTTAACTAAAGAATAATTTAAATTGTTTGATTTCATTAATTGGGACACTTCAGGTAAATGATTTGCCATTTTAAAAAGTGGAAACATTTCGATGCCCCTTTCGATTCAAAATCAACGTGAAATATGACTTACCGAGTGTTGATTTGTGTCCAAAAGAGCAATGTTATTTGAAAAACAAACTAAAGGCTAATGATTTATCTACAGTATAAAACATGCTCTTCAGATGATAAATTATGGCAGTAGATCCCGCGAGACGTTGCAACGTCAAGACCGCTTACAGGTGTTTTACACTTTCCAGAAAGTTAGTTGAAAACGAAAAATAGGCAGAAAGATTTCATGGTAATAGCAACAGATTTTCAATTTAAGTCTATTCGAAAATGTGACCATTTGGTAAAAGGAAGATGTGGACATACTCACTATTTACGTCTGAAAACAGAAATTGCCAATAATGATCTTGATCGAGACTGGTGATGGTTCAGAAATTGTACGGACATTTTTGGGCATAATGTTAATTTTTACTTGCAAAAAATAAATTTTGTCTTTCCATTATGGTTTTCTGCAAGGAAGTAAAATATGACTTTTGATAAAAATCAGTGCATCGTTTCTTTTGTTGAGAAGTATATATTACTTTAATAGGTCTAAACTGACAAAGAAATATATGCATACATAATATCGCTGTACTGCTCTGTCGGTGCACTCGGTCTCACTCAATACGGAAGTTTTGTAAACATATCCAAGAAATCCCTCGGAGTTGTATCTTAAATATCGGTATGAAACTCTTCCTTTCACTTTTTTGATAATTTTTCCAAAATCTTATTGGATTTTAGTTCATCCATTAAACGATTTTAGTTGTATACACGTAATGTCTATGCTTTCTCATTGTATGACGCAAATGTTTTTTAAAACATCTTAAATTTTTTTGGATTACTTATTGTCATTTAGAGGAAAATGAATGTGAATATTCAAAATCGAATCTTTCTTTTGTTATTTTTTCTTTAAACTGTACTGAAATTTGCTGAAGATCAAAAGACTTTTCTTGAAAGGTATAGATCTTCATAATTATGGATCAGCTACGCTATTTATTACATAGTTTTATTTTATCTTCCAAGATTTAAGATGCAACTACAAAACGTATTATTCTATAAGTCAAAACACCAAGACGTTTACATAACAATATTAGCGACTGTAGATTGTAACGCCAGTGACTACAAATGCTTAATTTCACCGGTGACAATATTACATTTAGCTAACTGGTAAAACTCAGTCAATCACGACTGTCTATATAATAATTGATGTTAGGTAATTAGTAAGTGGTATTGCTGTGCCATGTCGTCAAAGTTGTGTTTATCTTATATATTTCGAACAACTGGCATTGGGACATGTAAAATGCTAGAATGCCTACTTATAGGTATTGTTATCTCATCATTAACTTCGGTACTTAGTTATTTGCTTATTTAACCGTTAATAACTTAACAAATGATATATAGTAAATAAACATGAGACAAATTCTCTACAATACATTATTAAACCAAGCAATAGAACAACTCTTTTTTGTTGTTCTTCATCTGGAAGTCACCATGAGGCTTTCAACAATAAGCTATGCTCATACCTCGTAGTAAGTTCAAGATGGTTCCATTGTTTATTTTTGTGTGATAACATAATACCGAAGTTATTTTGAATTTAATTTCTGCATATGCGGATTTCAACATTTTATGTCTCTGTAGTGTAGATCAAATCAAAATATTTGGAAATCTATACCGGAACATGTGTAAAAGGTGATGGATATGTAATCTTCTTAAATCTGTTATCTCACTTTATAGGAAGGTGAACAAAAAAGTATAATTTGTAGAAATCGTCAAATTGGAGGTACATAACGATTGGCTTTTAATGATTTCAAATATATTCTTAAACCTTAGAACTTCAAGAACTATATCCGATGAAAATCAAACTATGTTAATATAACTACCATTGAAAAAAAATGTACTATTTATTTCTTGCAGTAAACAATGAACTCTGTCCAACTTGAGTTTTGAGAAACAATATACTGAATAATTAAAACACTTCCTGCAACAATTCAAATAAATATATTGAAACATTCAATTGAAAGTATCCTGTACGGCTTCCTGAGTCCAAGTATTTTGTCGTTACTACACTAAAATTTCCTTATCTTCACATGTTCACTTCACATTTACACCAACACTGTTTTATTATTTCTGTTTTTAAGTTCATGTCAAATCTGTTACATGTTTCCTGTGCGCCAACATATTTTTTTCTCAGGGGATCTTGACGAAATTTTGACATTTGTTTAAGTTAATTAATCTGTAAACAATGAAAGAATATGAAGTAAATGCATATTAGACCAAGTCTCTTCAAATACTTGGCTAAATCAAGAAAAAAAACGCTTTTATTGTTGCATTTTATTTTGAAATCTCCTTTAGGCCTTCAACAATGAGCTGTGCTAAAAACTCATAGTAAGTTTAAGACAGATTTAAAGCTGATGTAAAGTGTCAATATTAATGTTTTTTCTCGATATTGTTTCATTAAGTGGTGATGAATTGTTTCATGATTTAAAAAGTTACTCGTTGATAATGAATATTTCAAGCTTAATGCTAATTTTGCAATGAAAGAGATAAATCATTATCATCTTCTTTGCATAAAACAGTTAAATGTCCAAGAAATTGTTTAAAACATTGCTTTTGTCATCTTTATATATACAGAATTTGAAAATTACAATATTTAGTGTTGCTTTTATTACAAATACACTAACAACACCTGCAAACAAAACTGACAAAAAGAAGTTGATGTAGCTTGGTTTGAAATAGCACGAAATTGTTAAGGAGTTAAACCGGTCTACGTCTACCCAAATCTCCTTTATCTATTAATGTATTTCTATGTACATGAAAACACATGTAATGTATATAACAATATTCGTTTTAAAATACTAAGGTCCAGTCCCTGTTTCCAGACCCTCTTAATTGATTCATATTGCTACTTCTCAATTTTTTTTTCTTTTTAATTTTATAAAGTAGATCAACTAAATACGTTTACACTACGAAAGGGAAATAATACAGGCACACATTAGTTAAAAATTCATTTGTTGCTTCTAGTCAGCTAGTTAATATGATACAAACAAGAGCAAATAAAGAGATACTTAGTAAATGTGCCTGCTGACAAAGTATTCAACAATGTTGCTATCGTCTGAAAGAAATACTATATCGATGTCCAACAAAAGGAACTAGACAAGTCAAACAATTTCCGACGTAGCAATTGTGACGGAAAAAATGTTTATCAATCAACATTATAAGGATACAGAAATGCTCCAAGTTCCGCCAAAAGATAACACCTTTTCTGTCATGTACTGGGTTTCCAAGCTTCACAAAAATCCCTTTCAACATCGTTTTATTTCGGGATCTAATAAAGGTTCGACTTCTAATTTATTAATCAATTTAACCAGTGCACTTAATTGTATGAAGGAGTTATTTTATAAATACTGTGAAAAAACTTTCAGAAGTCTCGTATAAATTACTTTTGGAGTTTGCAAAATTCAATGGAAGTTTTAGATCAACTACAAGCAATACAAGGACCACTCTCAGATATGATTTTTCTACACTTTATACAACCCTTCCACATAATTAATGAAATCCAAATTTGGATTAATTATCAAATTGCCTTCTTCTGATCTGCAGTTCATTTGTTGTAACAAAAGGCAAGTATTGTTCTATAATATTACTTTCAATAATCTACGTGCAATAATCATTTCTGATGGACATGTAATTATATAATTTAGGCACTAAATGTATTCCTGGACAGCATTTTTGTTCGTTTTTGGCGACAATGTTTATTAACAGGTCATTGGTATTCCTTCAAACATATGACTTACATCAAAATTATATATATTAATTCATCGTACCATTTTTCAAACTGGTAGAAAAACTGCATACAAGGTCTTAACATTATTGAGCGCTGAACGTCAAATAAAAAAAAATTACCTCCCTTGCCAAATGTCTGACTGTCATTATTTCAATATGTTATGATAAAATTCAAAAACTTTTTTTTTGCTTTATTCATTCCAATCACAAGTCATTTATGGAAAAAAGAGTTATCTCCACCTATCCCTGGAAGATCTACCATCTTTAACTTTAATCAAAATAGAAAGTGCAAAAAGGACACCAGCAATGTCTGAACATTTCAATCACAAGCCCAACCCGCCACAGAACTCCACGGCAAAGACACAAAATAAAGAAAAAACAAACGTTAACAAGGAATCTCAGAAGCCGAGTTTGAAGTGCACAGGCAAAAGCCAGCGTTAGGGATGAACAGTTCCCTTTCTCTATCCCAATACCAATGGAAAATCCAAAACAGTAAGAGACTACTATTTTGAACATTATAGGAATGAGACAACAGGTAATTGTAAATGTAGGTCAAAGAGTGCTTGCCGCTAAATTGCCTGCTAGCTGAAGAAACCTAGTCTGCTGGTAAATTCTTTTGCATCTCTTAAGAAAAATCAAACTAAAAATTCCCAAAGTTTTTGTTAACAGGATTTCTGATAGGTTCTGAGTCGTTCTGATTTACATAGTTTTCGAGGCTCTAAGGAATTTAACATGACTTTTAATTATCACACGAGACTAAAAACAAAGAATCAATGTGTCAGAAATCATGGATTAGACAAACAATCAATGGCAAAATAAAATGGAAAAATCATTTTTTTTCAGAAGTAATTCTTACGACCTCAATCAGTAAAAGACATGGAATTACAATAGTGGATAGTAAGAATTATAATATTTGAGAAATTAATTATCATTTTAACTTATGTCATCCGCTACAGATAAAGTGCATTTAAATAAATAATAATGTTAAAGTCTAAATTATATCTATATACTGTTTTGCTTATTTGACATTTCTATCAAATTGGACAGTAAAGTTGTCATTAATTAAAATGAGGAGTTTCTGTAGAACTAAATCAAGCTTCATTGGACGTTCAACAAGAATCAATTTCCAGAGAAATGACAAAAACGAAAACACAGAAATCATTAAGGATGTTCGCTGGTCATGTTTATGTATTTTTGTCAGATTTTCGGACTTCTCTGGTTTTATCCATTTAACAGCTTAATAATTTTTTGCCTGCTGACCCCCTATTTTTTTTCTATAAATTCATTTTTTAACCCTTTTAGAGCATTGCTACAAAATTTTATCCAGTTGGTTTTATTTTGTCACATTCATTATTGGATAAACATTCCTAATGATTAACATATGAAAAATGCAGAGAAAGTTCAATTTCCCGCCATTTTTTTAAACACTTGTATCTCAAAAATTCATTCGGTTACCTATCATTTTTTTGGGGGGCTTAATTGTTTTCTTTTTCAATTTTCTAACAAAAAATCACATTTGATTGGTATTCTTGTCATTTTAACATTGACTAGCGAACATCCTTAAGAGAAAACAAAGACAAGAGACAGCCACAAAGCACAACAAAAATGTTTCTAAATAACTTTTATATATCATTCAAAGTTTACTTCAATTTGCTTCAATGACATCAGAGAGTATTATCAAAATTTAAAACACTAACGGACTGGTGACAGACTTTAAATTATAGCAATACCTAAGACTGACAAAAAGTGGGGTAAAGGGAAAATTCATAGTAAAAATATTATTAAGATTATTTTTCTAACATCCAACATTCAAAATATACTTTTCAAATCATTTTGCGATAAATATTTTATGGCATTTGGTCTGCAAAATACAAATATGGATTAAGTAAAAATATCATATTTCAACTCGAAGGGAGACATATTTCTTCAGTCAGAAAACAAATGATACCAATGGTCCATAACATGAAATCCAAAATGGCAAAAGAAATCCTTAACTACCATAAGTTCGTTCTGGTAATTTTTATGAAGTCTTTGTTATTCTTTTTCCTTGAACAAACACAGTGTTTTACCAATTAGCAATTAAAGGAGTCGGGTTTCTCGCCAACTTTATGAAAGCACATACTGACATGAGATCAGTTACCTTTTTCGGCTTAAATAACTTATTTTCAAAAGTTTTATCGCACATGAATCTTCTTGTGTTTAAGGTCCCTTAATGATTATTAAGCACTTATACTATGTTTCGGGTATTTTACAATGCAGATGCAAATAGCAGGGACATATGACAGTATCGAAACTTAAACCAACAAATATATTCAATCGTACATTTTTTTATATATTTTTTCAAAAACTCCATGTCAGAGTAGAAAAACTTATAATGATTAATGTTTTAAAGAATTCTACCATAATGGTTGATGTAAATGATTAAAAAATTTATATTAATATCACGTGTTTCCATTCCTTGTTCACTATATTACAATGCAATTTGTTCTCAAAGACTGAAAATACAATGCCACTTTGAAAAAAAGGCTATCTAGGGATATAAATTAACCGTATTGCTAACCAACAAGAATGGTCAAAATCATTAAGGATCTCGGGACAGATGGACTTGGTACCGGCACTAGCAAAAGCCAGCGGTAGAGTTAAACCGGTTTATGGGTACCCAACCTCCCCTTTATCTGTCCCGTTTCCCTATAGTATAAAAACATACGAATAAAACCTAATACAGGTAGACTATTAACTCCACGACCACAATCTTGAAAGGAGAGAAAAAGACAATACGTAATCTTGAAAGATGGGTCAAGGGCTGCTCGCCGCTAAACTGCCGGCTAGCTGAAGGAGCCTAGTCTGCTGGTATAACACTGTCGCACTACGGAAGAAAAATCAAACTCAAAACTTCCCGAAGAGTTTGGTCAAGAATTATCATAAATTTCAGTAGAAATCGGCAGTATCAGTGAGAGGCCAGTATGTGTGCAAAATTTTCAGGTCACTAGATCTCAAAGCTAATTTAACGGGTGCAAGCAGAATATCTTGCCGATATCCCCTATTAATCAATTTCTGGTATTTTTTAACAACATTTCCGTAAAATTGAGGACTAGAAATGCCCATGGTAATAAGCTGTTTACGAGTAACGCCATATTTAGATATAACATGTTCATATCTATTTCAAAACTTCTTAAATGTATTCAACAACTTATGAAATCTGTAACCCTGTTGTAAAAGTTTGGCTGTGATAGTACGGTTACGTTCATTGAAATCATCAAGAGTAGAACATGAATCGCAATGAGCCTATAAAACTTGAAGTAATATCAGATGTTAAATAAAATTTAGCAATCATAATCTGTTATATACATTTTTTGAGAATCGGTATGAAAAAGCAATTTGAGCAAATATTACATTAAGAGACAAAATCTCAAGATTCTTTGGAAAGATGTCAGCAGTGACTTGCTTATCTATTCCAAAACATTCAACCAGTCATGATGAACGAGCAAAGATTATGGAAATTTTAAACCTCTGCTTTTGTTTTCAGATACTATCATAACAAGGTGTAAATACAATATCTACTGCATCATTCTAGTTTCATTGGATACAATTTTGCAGTCAAATAACAGACACCCACTACAAATTCTATTCTGCCTTCTTTTGATCTATTCAGTACAATATTACATCTATATAATAATTATTCAAACAATATTTAGTCATTGTTTCTCATCATAACTATTTCCCTCGACTTCGAATCGGGGAAAAGGATGTTGTCTCGGGGCACCAATGACTTGCTAATGTCCTCAAAGCTGTTTAAATGTATATCATATCTGGTATCAAATGCGACAAAAACAATAAGTGTCCTCAAACTTCGTTTCTACAGTTTCATAGCAGATTGTGGCATGTGATTGTGTTTCTTTTATCTTTGATATATTAATTAATGATACATTTTATAATCAGAATTAATCAGGGCTCTTGGCAATGTCATGAGTTAAATATGAAAAAGAAAGGAAATTAGGTAAATGTCAAGGAGACAACATCCAATATCCAGGTTAAAACGACCCAAAACAAAGCATCTAGGGGTCACCGTACGGTCTTCAACACAGTGAGGAACCTCACACCATATAGCAAGTCCTAAATGGCCCAAAAAAGGTTAAAAAAAAAGTGAATAAAAATACATGTATCAAATTATACGATTTTAAAAAATATTTTCCTGAAGCCAAATCTTCCCCCAAAAAAATGAAACATCAAAGTGCATATCTGATGTTTAATACAGGTCTGTTTGTTTTAACATCGTAAACTTTTTCTGCTTACAGAATCCAACAGTTTCGTATGAACTAAATATACAGGTCGTCGTCTGTTAATACATTTTCCTTTTTTTCTTTTTTTTTTTGCGAGCATAGCCATTAATTTCTCTCCCGACTTCACTTTTATAGTGAATTTCAAATTCATCAGCATATATGTGAATTGTAACATAGTTTTTAGTATTTTTCCTCCAATTATTTATTCAAAAATTATAAATTAATGTCTTTACTTGTAAACAATTCGTTTTTAAGCTCACCTGGCTATGCCAGGGTGAGCTTTTGCCATCACTTGGCGTCCGTCGTCCGTCCGTCCGTCTGTCGTCCGTCGTCCGTCGTCCGTCCGTCGTTAGCTCACTTTCAAAAATCTTCTCCTCTGAAACCACTGAGCCAAATGAAATCATACTTCAACTGAATCATCACTAGGATATCTAGTTTTGAGTTTATTATTTTCTATGGCCTAGGTCAAACAACATGGCAGCTGTTACTAAAAATAGAACAGAGGGGTAAATTGCAGTTTTTGGTAAATAACTTGAAAACTGTTGCATATATCAAAATTCTGACATGGGGGTAAAAACGTTCAGCATGAGAAGATCTACCCACCCTGCAATTTTGAAGAAAATCTGATGACCAATCTAAGACTTATTGCCCTTTTTCCGTGAAATTTTCAAAATTTTAATGTTTTTGATTTTTTTATTTAAAAAACTATAACAGATTGAGGTATAGTTTAAATTGCAAAAATGTTCAGCATGTGAAGTTCTACCCACATGGAAGTTTTGAAGAAAATCCAAATACCCTTATAAGAGTTATGGTCCTTTATTGGTCACATTTTTCGTGATTTTATACTTTTTGTCCTATATTTCAAAAACGCTGTGAGATACAGGTCAAGTTGAAATTGCAAAAATATTCAGCATGTCAAGGACTACGTTTTATTGAACTTGGTCAAGTTCTCCTGCCTCTTTCAAGATGGTTGCCAGTGGGGAACTTAGTTTACCGTTTGACCCTATTGGAAAACATTTCCTTAGATCTCATTCTGAAAAACTGTTAGGCTAATTGGAAGCAAACTAGGTCAATAGTCTTTAGTTGGTTCCTTTTAAAAATGTTTCCATCAAGTCCACATCATATCCAAGATGGCCGGGAACAAAGTTTAGCATTAGACCCTATGGAAAGCATTCAAAGATGTTTGAAACAACAATGCCAATTTTATCCGAACTTGATTACAATAGTCCTTGGTTGGTGCCCTTCAAAAAATATGTAGGCAATCAAGACTGCTCTTCTGGGCATTTGATTACTTTTAGCATTGAAATGCTGAAAGATGAGGGAGGTGTTAGAACTATATAAAAAAATATTATTGAAGTAAAAGGTTTTTATATTATTTAATATTTTCAACTGAAAATAAAATTTTACAAAACTCATCATAAATTATGTTTGGTTTAAATGAAAAATTATCCATTTAACTTGAAGGTAAATTATCAAGGTTTTTTTATGTCCAATAATAGATGAAAAATTGAATTTGTAAACCTAAAGAATTTTAACAAGGGAGGTAATTTTACATGTATATATATTTTTTTAAGTGTTTGTTTTTACATTTGTTCTGATTCTTGCAGTAATCATACAATATCTTACTTAAATCTCATTTTAGAAATAAATTCAATGTGAAACAATTTTGTTTGTGGGTCATAGGTTCACCCAGCGATGGTAGGACATATTTTAGGTAGACCGATATCGCCGCCATTTTTAGCTCACCTGGCTAATGCCAGGGTGAGCTTTTGCCATCACTCTGCGTCCGTCGTCCGTCCGTCCGGCGTAAACTTTTCATTCAAAGATCTTCTCCTCTGAAACTACTGGGCCAATTGAAACCAAACTTGACCACAATAGTTCTTACATGGTCCCCTGCAAAAAAGTTGTTTTTCAGATCCGCGCGATATCAAAGATGGCCGCCAGCGGGGATCATAATTTTAACATTGGACCCTATGGGAAAACACTTTCAAAGATCTTCTCCTCTGAAACTAATGAGCCAATTAAAACCAAACTTGACCACAATAGTCCTTAGATGGTCCCCTGCAAAAAAGTTGTTTTTCAGATCTGCGCTGTATCCAAGATAGCTGCTAGCAGGGATCATAGTTTTAACATTGGACCCTATGGGAGAATACTTGCAAAGATCTTCTCCTCTGAAACTACTTGGCCAATTAAAACCAAACTTGGCCACAATAGTCCTTAGATGGTCCCCTGCAAAAAAGTTGTTTTTTTTCAGATCCGCGCCATATCCAAGATGGCCGCCAGCGGGATCATAGTTTTAACATTGGACCCTATGGGAAAACACTTTGAAAAATCTTCTCCTCTGAAATTACTGAGCCAGTTGAAACCAAACTTGGCCATAATAGACCTTAGATGGTCCCCTGCAAAAAAATTGTTTTTTCAGATCCGCGCTATATCCAAGATGGCCTCCAGCGGGGATCATAGTTTTAACATTGAACCCTGTGGGAAAACACTTTCAAAGATCTTCTCCGAAACTTTTCAGCCAGTTGGAACCAAACCTGGCCACAATAGTCTTTAGGTTGCCGCCCTGCAAAAGAGCTGTTTGTCAAGTCTTTGCTTAATGCAAGATGTCTGCCAGCGGGGAACAGTTTAACATTTGACGCATTGGGAAAACATTAAAAGATCTTCTCCTGAAATTACATGGCCAATAATGAAAACATACTTGGTCACAACGGGCCATAGTTGTTCCCGTTTGAAAAATTTGCCTGGCTTGTCTGCATGGCATTCAAGATGGCCCCAGTGAGGAACATAGTTTAACCTTGAGACCTGTCGGAAGCCTATTGGAAAGCATTTAAAGATGTTTTCCTCTGAAAATATTCCGTCAATTGGAACCAAAATTAGACTCAATGGTCCCCTTCAAGAAAGGTGACAGTAGAACTGCACCCCCATCCAAAATAGCTGCCAGTCTGGAATATAGTTTAACTTAAGATAATATAACATCAATGTCTATTAAAAATTTGAAAATAATGCCCTTAAAACATTGGGATTATTTTAACTGCATAAATCCCCGTGGCCCAGGTGAGCGATACAGGCTCTTGAGAGCCTCTTGTTTAAATATTGCTATATTATTTTCAACAACCTTTTGAATTTTGTTGAAAGTGAGACATTTTCGTTTGTATGAGTATGTTGTGTCCTGCATTTATCATAAATTACTAGGATATAATCATTTCATATATATTTATATATTTTGCTGTCTTTGGACTTTGATTTTTGTGAATTTCTCCCCTTTGTTCCTTCGGTATTCTACTGCCGTTGTTTTTTGCTCTTGCATCGTGTATTAGCAAAACATATGATGTACACGTTAAAAGGGAACATATATAAGTAATAACTAAATACTGATTGAACTGAAAATTAATTTCTGCAGACGGTTCATTCAAGTAAAGTCTCTTAAGTGCAGGTTAAATCAAAAATATTTGGATGACCATAAACCAAAAAATGTACAAGAGGCGATCAAAAAACAATCTAAATGTAAAGCCAAAATCAAGACAGAGCTTTTCAAGCGGGAAAAACAAAAAACCACAATTTTCATACATTTAAATATTGTAAGTTTATGGGTTTTTTGTGAAAATTTAAATGCTCAAAATCAGATGTTCAACTCAAATTTAATACTGGTATATATACGTGCTTAGCATTGAAAGTATATTCCCGCAGAGGTTTACATCATATAGGTTGAAATAAACTAAAATATCTTTAAAAAATAATATTTATTTCATTTTTTGTCATTACATTTACGTCGGTATTTTGTTGTTGAGTATTCTCGTAATATAATTTTATTTTATTCAAAGTACTTTGGAACCGAGACTTTTTATATAGTTGCTGGAAACAGAAATATTGAAGCAAGAAATGGTTTTCGCAGAATTTGATTTTTTTAGTTAACCTTTGTAATTATTTCAAAAGAATAACTCTCGAGTAAATGATAATACAACATTACATGTATTGTTTATTTGAATTATCGAATCATTTAAAAATTTCATGAAAGGTTTTTTTTTTTAAATAGTAATATTTTTTATGTTTTTCAAATGTACTATGTTAATTGTAAAATCAGTAATTTCAGTATTCAGTCATTTTGAATAATTTTCTGAATAGTAGCAATATCTAAATTTACAAATTTTGTTTAAAACTAAGAAGTTTCTCCCTCACGCATAGCTCTGTCCTTAGCTGAATTTTGGCTTTTCTGTTTAGATCCTTTCGGTTATTTGTTCTCTATCAGCTTTTACAAGCTTTTCGCTTAATTGACCTCAAAATGTTTTGGTTTGATCTGCTCTGATGAGACATAACTTGTCGAAATGCGCGTATACAGAAAATAAATTCACAGTCATTTCGGTATTTTGTTATTTATTACCACTGGGTCGAAGCCTCAGCTTTTACACGTTTTTCGGTTAATTGACTTCCAAATGTTTTGGCTTGATCTGCACTGATGAGACATAACTTGTCGAAATGCGCATATGCAGAAAATAAATTTATAGTCATTTCGGTATTTTGTTGTTTCTACTATACAATACAACATAAATGTTCAATTGGTGTAATGTATTATCTAAATAACCCTTGGCACATTTCAAGTTTAACTAACAAGACAAACAAAATCGTTGTTACATATAACTATGCAGATTTTTGTGTAATTAATAAATCAATTATTGAAGCAGCCCTTTCTTAGAAATATTTGAAAATTTACCAAAATAAGCGGGTAAGCAATAACAATTACGTCAAGCGTGTTCCCATTTTGAGTTCGCTTCTGTCAGATTATGTTAAATTTTTACATAATTTTCAGGTATGTCCAAACTTATTGACATTCGTACGTACGTCCCGTGCCACGGATTAAATTTTGCGTTTGGGTCAATAGTTTTGTAACCTCAAGTGATATCTTTATGATATCACATCATTACATTTACCTAAATCAGTACTACCAAAAGCACCAACAATTAGGTGTACATTACCGACATTTCACACCTGAGTGGCTTAAGGTTAATTTTGCAGTTGGGTTCATTTCTAAGTTACTATGCTTCATCTCTTTATACAATTGCCCCGAAACATTCACCGTAATGGATACTACACAAAGCATCAACAGTTACGTGTTCATGAACTACATTTCGTACATCAGTGATTTTGGTAAAAATTTGCGTTTAGGTGCATTTATCACTGGATATGATATCTTTATGGTATTACAGCACCATTCACCTTTATGAGTACTACTCAATGAACTAAGACTTGGATGTCAATGACCTACGTTTCATGTGTAAGGGACTTTGGTTAAATTTTAAATTTAGGTACATTTTTCAACAACTATGTTTGTTATCTTAATAGCATAACGTCACAACATTTACCTTAATGGGTTCTACCCAATTCAACGATACTATGATTTTCAATTCATGTTTAAGTAAACTTGCTTAAATGAACTAAGACTTGGCCTCTCACTGATACTGTCGATGTCTACTGAAATCTATGATAATTCTTTACCAAACCCTTCGGGGAGTTTTGAGTTTGATCTTTATTCCGTTGTGCGACAGTGTTTTACCAGCAGACTAGGCTCCTTGAGCTAGCCGGCAGTTTAGCAGCAAGCACTCCTCGACCCATCTTTCCTAATTACGTTTTGTCTTTTTTCTTTCCTTCTCAAGATTGTGGTCTTGGAGTTGGTAGTCTACCTGTATTGGGTTTTATTTGTATGTTTTATTATACTATAGAGAAACGGGATAGAGAAAGGGGAGGTTTGGGTACCAAAAAACCGGTTTAACCCTACCGCTAGCTCTTGCTAGTGCCGGTACCAAGTCCGGCTATCCCGAGTTCCTATCGTTGTCCATGTTTGTCTTTTGTCATTTTATTGTTTTTCTCGTGCGGTTCCCTGGCGGATTGTGGCATGTGATTGTGATTTACGGCCATTGTAGGTGTTTCCTGTTATCTTTCTTATATTAATTGGATGTCCATGCATGACCTACATTTCATGTTTTAGGGACTTTGGTCAAATTTTGCATTTAGATACATTTTTCAACAACTATGCTTGCTAACATAATGGCATAACGTCACAACATTTACCTTAATGAGTTCTACCCAATTCAACTATGATTTACAATTTATGCGTAAGTAAACTTGCTTAAATTTTGTGTTTGAATAATACATATGATATTCTTATGATAAATCATTATACTTCAAATTTTATGAATACTACCCAATTAACAACAAGAAGGTACTTACGACCTACATTACATGCTTCGGTGACTACGATTTATCTTAATGACAAACTATGCATAATATCCTAATAATATTTCATTATTATAATCCCCTTATAAGCACTTTTACAGTTCACTTTTTATCAGGTCATTTGAGGGAATTAATTCAAATTGAGTTAGAGTACATTTATCTACTAATAGGGACAATTGTAGTGTATCTGTGTCTGATTGACACATTCTGTAGTTTTATTTTAGTTTAGTATTAACTGATGCAGTTTTTGTAAATAAAAAATCGGACCCCTTTTCCAGATTCTTTTCAAATTTTCAAATTAACACAGTTGTTGTGAACACATTGAAGATAGTACACATCCCCTTCCATGTAGTTTTGAATATTTATAGATTATTACATGTCATTTTCCATACCGGCCCTGGTATTAGCCCGAGACGCCCATATTAAGCCCAAAGGCGTAGCCTGAGGGCTGATATGGGTCGAGGGCTAATACCAGGGACGGTATGGAAAATGACATGTAATGATTTATTTATCACATATTTTAAATCTGATGAGGAAGGGAAAATGCAAATGTAAATTAGATGTAAAACAATAACAGTATTTTTAACATTTATCAAATTAATATCACGGATGAAAGGTTAAGGGAAGTTTAGGTCTGCAGCAAAACACGTAATGCCAGTTTTCCGATAACCGAATCAACAATAATGTGGTATTATAGAAAAATTTTGTGTACGTTTACTACCTATCTGAGTGGGAACCAGTTTTTGTAGGTTGCTTCAGGTTTGTGGCGGTTTTTGTCTAA
The DNA here is from genome assembly GCA_002080025.1 of Modiolus philippinarum. NCBI lineage: Eukaryota > Metazoa > Mollusca > Bivalvia > Mytilida > Modiolidae > Modiolus > Modiolus philippinarum. The sequence goes on from MJUU01001629.1 coordinate 283,754, forward strand.
TTGTGTTTTGTCTTAGTCCGTTTGCCTCAATTTGTTTAAAAGGTCAATTGCCGTGTTACCTTTATATAATTTTTTCAGGATTTCATTCTTTCTCTCTATTTTTGGCCGGTATTCGTTTTCCAATATATATGCATGTTGAGTTCCAGCCGGACTTGACTATAATGATTTTGATGGCTTACATCAACAAAGCTAAAAAGAATATAGCTATCTCCATTCTTTAACAATAATGAGCCAGACCCGGGCGTTTTTTTTCTAAATCCCGAAATCCCAAGCTTTAAAACATCTAATCTCGACATCCCGAAAAAGACCACCCCAAAATAATCTATACAATATTGTGTTAAGTGGAATGCAAAAATAAGAAAAGCCCGCGAAATGGTAATAAAAAATACTTGACGTCACGCGAAAGTTTGGAGTGTGAAACGCGAATATAGTACATCAGTATAATTAAATCTTAAATAATAGGATATATTCAGTTAGATTCATTACTGTAAAAATTCCGACAGACTAATCTTCAATATTTGATTGACAGATTACCGGAAGTGAATTTTGAGGGCACAATATGGATTTTTGAGGGTGAATATATATCGATATCAGCCCTGAGGGCGAATAACCTCATCTGACTTCCGGCTATTATTCAGCATGCAAAAATGCTCATATTTCTACTAAATGTGTGATAAAAATTTATATATACACTGGCAAACGAATACCGAAGCATAAAGTGAGAATGAGGAAAATCTAAATTCAAAAATTAAAAAAAACACTGTAATCCATATTTATTCATTGTCTAACTTTTTTATTTTTGCATATCATCTTATAACATGATGCTACCTTGTTTTACTTGGACAACTTACACCCTGTGCTTTTGAAACTTCACATTTGTACTGGACACCTTGAAAATATGCACCTCCTCTTGTGTGTATTTTTTATATCAAAGCGTCATGTTTTTCATTTTTTAAATTATATTTTAGTACCCATGATGTGTAATGTGAAACTATTGCATACCTTTACAAATACATCTATAAGTTTTCACGCTTATTTAGAACACATTGAAGAGGTGCAAAACACCCTTTTTAAGCAATGTTGATTGAAAATTTAAAATTTATCATATTTGAACATGTTTTTGTTTTACTATTTGTGTAAAATAAGGGACATAGTATGTGAAGTCTAATATTTGGTTCCTACTCAATTTTCACACAAATATCATCTTTTGGGAAATCTATTTATGGACAATTCGAACTCAAGAATTCAAGATTCCAAGGTGTATATGTGTAACAAAGAATAATAACAGTACTTCAAAGAAAGAGCCGAGTACAATGAAAATACAACAATTCAAATATATTAACACAAAACATAAAATATGACCATAACAAGGGTAAGAAAGAACATGCCTACGGCAGTATGATTGCTAAGTCTCGTTTTCTTAATTAAAATGTTTGAACAAAACCCTGAGCACGTGTTGTGGTGTATTGTCTGGATTGATAGTTTTGTGGAGCTGCAAAAGACAGGAGCAATAAGTATGTTTTGCAGCTCTACAAGCCTAGCAGCAATCCAGATCAAAACAACGCACTCATCTATTTTTCAGTATTAAGCCTTTTTGTTCTTCAAGTTTTAGGAACCCTGGGGGGGGGGGGGGCTTATTGTGGCGTTTTGTCTGGATTGATAGTTTTGTAGAGCTTCAGATATAGAGGCTAAAAGCATGTTCCACAAATCTAGTAGCAATCCAGTTCAAAACAATGTCCCCAGGGTCTTTTTAACTAAATTTTATGACAATTATGACGATAAGACAGAGATAGAAATTTATCAGTGAATTCCATTATCTAAATAAACTGAAACTTTGTTTTCACTAATTACAATAAAGGGATGAGTATATGTATCTTAATAAATAACGACAGTGTCACAGATCAAGATATTCGAGAACTCTCGTGTAATTGAAGGCGAAAACGATCTCCTAAAATACCAGTTAGAAGGAAAACTGGATTCCTGAACTATTGAATATAAATATGTACCGCCTAAAAACAACCTATTTATCAAATTGAAGTGTACTTATAATTTGTCCTACATGACAATTATTTAACTAAATTTTAATTGACAAAAAAAAACAACTAATCTGAAGTGCTAAAAAATAGATTAAATTTGAATCGCCCTAAGTAAAGCTCAACGGTGTTAATTAATTAGTCATTCCATCTCAAGGTATTGATGTATTGATTTTTTTTTGTATAATCATGGGTTTGTACGACTTAAAAGTCCCGTATTGGTCTTATTGCTGAATAATTTGTTTAATACATAAATGACAAAGTTAAAGGATTGTGTTGTAAATGTAAATGTAAGCGAAATCCCTACAAATACACAGGTAATACGTGTCAGGACTTCAGATAGATCAAGTTAAATTGAATCCATTCTTTTCAAATAGGTTTCAGAAGTTATTCCAGGTTTACTTTCATATGCATTTTTAACAGCCCATTGATTCCAGAAATCATTACATACATGGCATACAAAACAAACCTATCTTTATTTGAATTTCGTCATTTCTAGTTGTAACATAAATACCTAATAAACAAATCAGGCATTGAGTAGATGCATTGTACAAACATAAAAGTCTAAAAAGACGAAAGTTTATATATCATTTCAGGAAGAATTGTATTCAGGAGTTGATATAATATACATGTATATCTGAATGAGTGTACAAATACAATTTGAAGAATTTAATTTATTTTCTATATTTATTGAAAAGCTACCAAGTATTGCCAAGTACCTATTTCTATCCCTTTTACAATTACAAAATAAACTGTTAGATATTACTTCTTTAAGCGATATAGATAGAGGACATTCTACATATTAAATTAGGAAATTAATGGAACAAATTATCTACTATTTGCCTTCAACAGACTTGTGCCAAATGATAATTGAAAGACCGAAAATGACCGATAATAGAATTCCCAAATCCAACAGACCAAAGGTCAAAGCAGGTGGAAACCAACGAAAAAATTGTCGACCGCAATGGTCCTGACTTGGTACGGGTATTTCAAAAGAAATTGTGGGTTATACCGGTTTTCTTATGCAAAACCTCCCCTTCCATTGTGGTAGTGACCGGTAGCAACTCAACAGTAATGGCTATTGAAAAGAAATGATCATTAAGTCAAAAAAAGAATCTTGAATCAGAGTTCTGACGGAAACTTTAGATTTGACCACAAGGGACTAATATCTGTAGGAACTTTTTAATGATCGCATAATCGCTTTAGAAATAACCGTTTTCTCTAAGATATATTTCTGTCAACTGAAATTTCATTCTCATAGGTAGGAGTTGTCACGCGGTTCCCATTTAAATATGGACAATATAGTGTAGTATACCCAAGGGAAGTCATTAATCTGGCAAAACAATCACTATAAAAAAAACAGACAAAAATAAAATAGAACCGATTCAATAAATCAGTTTGTGACGTGTATTCTGTGTTAAAGAAAACACAATGTAATCAAATGGGGAAGGCAACAGACAAAATATTGTATACATTCATACACAATGTTGCATTTCGTCATCATTTTACAAAAGAACTGTCAATTATTGATACAGAACCCAACAATGAATCAGTCACAACATCACTGCATTTGATTGGTCAAGAAGATCGGGTAGGGACACATTTATTGAATCGACCCTAAAGCACCCATAGTATGAACTTCATAAAACAGGAGGAGAAAGATAAGATATTTAGTACAATGTCAAAGTTGTGTCGAAACTAATCTTCCGATCTTAAAATGCTTTAGACCGATGCATCAACTGCGATAAGTAACTATACAAACGACAGAAATTGCATTGTTACGGCAAGGAGGGATAAATTAGAAAATCAAATTATATTTTAAAATCATTATGTTTATCATAACTCCTAACCACATCTGATGGTGATTAGCATTAAACTTATTATTGAAAGAATATGCATCATCCGTCTTCTCTATAAAACTGACCAGTGAACTCAAATTAAAAAATCCAAAGAAAATATCATACATTGCAAGCCGAGAAAAAACCCCAACTTTAGATTTACATAACTCCTGGTTGGAAAGATTTTACGGCAATTATCTCTTTTGTAGGTCACTACTTCATGCTCAATTTATAACATTATAAATCAGACTGAAAATTCAATTATTCACTTGCAAAATCTTCCATTCCTTTACTATTTGGAACTGCGATTCCAGTGTAAAAAACGCCAAAACGGATGATTCAGTTCTAAAAATTTACAAATTTGGAACATTTTTAAGTCCCCATAGAGTCCCTTCGAAATTCGAATCTAGTTCCTATTTATTTAGTTTATCACTTCATTTTGTTAATCTTATATGATTGCTCCTTTTGTTTTAGTGTGTTTTTGGCTCGATTGAATGAAGGGACAAGGAAAAAACATTAGAAAATGAATATGATATAGAATTTGATTTGAATGGAGTGATTTGGTGGGGTGCAAAAGGGGGAACTTTCCTGTTTTCGGAAGACCAGTTTTATCACTCTGTTTGAAGTTGAATAAAAAAGATCCCGGAAAAAGAATTTTCCATTTTTTTATTTCTTATTTTATAATCCAAGAAAACGTATTAATATGCAAAATCACATTTGGTTTGAATAGGTGCATTTTTAGACTTTAATTTCAAAGCATTTTTTAATTTCAAACCCGGATTTCAAAGGTCGTTAAAAATAGCAATCGGGGCAAAATAACGCTTTATCACTCACATAACGATGTGTGAAAATTTAACAGTACCATTAACCAATTATTATAGTAAAGACCGTGCAAATTAGAAAAGTTGGATTTCATCTCATCCGGTCTCGGCATGAGAACCTTCTGAAAATGAGTTCCGTCGGATTTAGACAGTGTCAAACATGTTTGTGTATAAAATGTTATGTTTTGGATAAAAAAAACGCCCTTTATACATGTAAATCGGCAAAGAAATGGACACCGTAGACACCGCAGATCCCGGCCGCAGATGTACACAAAATTATTATCCATTGATATGCGGCAGCTGCTATAAGTTAAAAAAAAACACCACCACCCTGCGTACACCCGAACCTCCATCCCCACCCCCACCATCCCCGGTGTGAAATCTTCAAAATATATGAAAAAGGATCGCATTTCGAACCTATTTCACATTTTTCTCGATACACTGGGGTTGGAAGCGGGTGCAAGTCTAAAAAATACACGAGTTGCTCCCCTTTCATCGTCGAATCGGATGAATAAAATTGCACTCGATATTTGGCCGTGAAATTAGTAAATTTTTTTATATTTCGAAGCTCTAGATATTATGCGATGTGCTGGGATCGACTCTTTATAGATCATAACTACCATTTTTTTAACTCAATTCCGACTTATATTCCATAGGTTCAACCTATTTCGCAGATTTTTCGACAAACTCTGTAAAATTGAAAATGTGAATTAACGATACTCCTATTTCACGTTTTTTTCATCAACGCAAAAGCCTATTTGAGATACAAAAGAAATATTTTCTGCTGAAGCTCGTACATCTGAAACCCGGAAGAAAAAATATAATTGTACCGTGAAGTTTAAAATACCGTGGAATAACAATTCTCCCCCCTTTTCAGCCCATCGCTGAATTAATTATTTAAATTTTTTCATGGGGAAAAAAAGAGTTATAGATTTTATAGATATCATATGAAATGTCAAATGCGCATTCATTGAATAATTGAACTATTAATGAATTGATTTCCGTCAACGCAGAAATTTACTTCCGTAAAAAGTGCATTATTCCCCTTTGTACATCAGAAACATAACAACAAATGATGAGTTTTTATTTTCCTTTTTTTTATCTTGAGCAGCCATGAAAAGGCAAATCACTGCACAATATCGATCTCTAGAGCACACTTAATTTGAAATTAGATCATATTTGATTTGAAAATTAGATCACGCTTGAATTGAAATTAGAGCATATACTTGATTTGAAATTAGAACATACTTGATTTGAAATTAGATCATACTTGATTTGAAATTACGTGTACCCCACCATATATGTATAAGAATGTCTTATGTCAGCTAAGTATATATAATGATAACGTATATCAAATTAAGTACAAATCTGTAACCTGGACTTGGGAGTTTTAAAGCACAAACTGATAAATGCACAGCTTGAAATTCTAAAGGTTTTAATTTATCACAATTATAGACATCATATAAAAATCAATATCATTCAATTTATAAACTTCTCTTTATTAAAGTTCATATATAGTTATATACCTTTTCAAGTGGTGTAACTAGGTATAAATGAAAAGGGAGACTAAATGGTTTTATTTGTTGTCTTTTTTGTGAAGTATATTTTGACAGTGATTGATTTTATTAAAAATAAAATTGAGTTTCATTCGTATACATTTTGAAAAAAAAAATAATTTATCCAAATCGAAATTAAAATATATTTACTTAATAGTATGTTATATGAAAACTAATATTTGCTTTTTTAATGGAAAATAGAACAGTGACACACGGCCAATGGAAAATATAGAACTTTTTTGTAATTATTATATTGGTCGCTTAACATGCAGGCCAAGACTATTATGTGACTGAACATGAATTCGGTAGACAAATCAAATAATTGGTATAAAAATCAAGGTACTATTCGTTCACCCTTTAGTGGGGACAGTGTACGATTGCCCGATCACTACCACCTAGACATGAAAGTGACAGATCTGGTCAAAGTATATGAGGGTCGGGTGAACTCATGATTATTTCTGGCAGCCCATCACCACCCACCCACCCATCTATTTAAGACAAAAGAGTAATAAGACCCACATAAGACCAGGACGAAGGGAAGGAACCTTTGTAATCGTCTGTCTGTCTGTCTGTAAGAGTAAGAATTTACTGGTAATAGCTTATTTAATACCGATATTCGAGAAACATATGAGGGGTAGGAGCTCTCACACCATTTTTGGTTCCTGGTTCAAGCCTTTAGAGTAAAAGAAATGAAATTATCATGATACTTTGGAAACTTGCGGTCTTTTTGTGTGGCCTCCTCATAAAATGTGGCATCGGTCTGTTTAGGGACCGACCATTTAACCTGAAAGGGGGTGTGGTTTTTTTTCTGGAAAGCGCGAAACAATTTATTTATTTTTTCCACGTGTATCATCAAAATATTTTTTTTCAAAATTAACATTATTTTTGGGGGCAGAAAGCCTCCTTCAGAAAATGTTTTTCATCATTTTGGCAGCCAAAATATTTTTTTCATACTTTAAACAAGAGTTGACGTGTGAATCGTTAAAAATTATATTTATTTTTAGGTAAAACATTTTTAAAATCCTTCATTATTGCTACTTTGAAAAATTCATAGAGTTATACTGCAGCTTCAAAAATATTTGATATAAGTGGCGGAATTTCGGGGATTGGCTTGCGTAGAGTGCGTATGTACCCTTTTGCCGGCAAATTACAAAAAATACTTTGATTAGATTTTTTTTAACTACGCGAATGCATTTAATTTTACACTTCTCTGCCAATTGTACGTGAAAATGAAATATTGAGATTCTAGGGTTCAATGTTAAACTATATTCCCTGTTACTGTCCATTTTGGATGATTTCAAAAACTTGTCAAAAATATTTTCCTATAGGGGACAACCCAAGAACTATTGTGGCCAAGTGTGGTTCCCATCGGCTGTTTGCTTACAGAAAAGAATATCGTTGAATGTGCTTTCCTACAGGGTCAAATGTTAATTGAAGTAACATGCTGGCAGTCATCTTGATGTGTGAATTCTGTATCAAACTACCAACAAGATGAATCACATTTAATGTGAAGTTCCCGACAATTTGATATATTGTAATGTTTTACAACAAAGTCGCTGCTTTTGCTGTTGGACTATAAGGGCGACTTAAGGCCCATTTGTGAAGTAATTTCAGCTATGTATATTTTTAACAGTACCAATATCAAAAATAAAAATCAAAGGAGTTCATTCCTGACGAGGATCTGTCATCTGGGTTGTGCGTTATTTCCAGCCCATTGAATTATTTGTTCTTTTGGGCTTTAATTTTCAATGGTGATTCACGATTCAATGTTTATGTATAGTACTGGGCTGAATATTTCTTTGCACTGCCTACGACTCTTCAATAGCAGTTGCTGTTGACTTGATACTGGACACAACCGCAATGGAATGAGGGGTTTTGCACGCCATAACAACAGTTAAACTCGCCATTTCTTTTGAAATGTCTGTACTAAGTCAGGACCATTGCGGTTGACTATGTTTCTGTGGTTTTTGCACCTTATTCGCCCATTTTCTCTTTGGATTTCGGCTCTTGACAATTCTGTTCGGTTACATTTAGTGATTTTCCCCTTTTTCAAAATACGGATTCTGTATGCACTTGAGCGGCATATCAACGGTGGATCCAGCATTCGAAAAAAGGGATTCCGATTGGGTGCTAGGTTTTCGGGCCCTTTGCCAATTAATGTTTGATTTCTCCAAATAATTGAAGAAAAAAATCCAAAGAGGGTGTTTCAAAACAGGACCTAATTCTAATGCTAATGCATCAGTTGTCGAACTCACATTCACCACAAGTATCAAGTTTTGACTATTGTAACTGTAAAATTGTTGTTTCGTCAAAGTTCAAGCGGCTAGAAACAACCAGATAATACACAATCTGAAATCTGATGTCAACTTGAAATCAACTGAGCAGAAAATTCCTGTTGCACCCTTTACAAGATATTAATTTAACCTACGCTCAAGATCATTCACAGTCTCTTCAAAATTAAAGGTTTCTTATCTTAAGTAATAAACCATTATGGATTTAAATAGCTTTTATAATTATAAATTTACACCCTTCAAGATCAAACAAAATCAGAGAATACGGGTTCAGGTACGTACAAATGCCTTATGTATATCATTTTGACCTATAAAGTAAGTAATAAAATTAGGACACCACTGTATGTAGACCCAAACTATCTAATTCACATTCATAGTCATAAATATGTAATTTAAAATCACTTAGAAAGTGTTTTATATACCGTATTGTATATCTAAATTTCATTGTATCATTGTAGTTAAGAAAGCCAGCTTTTATTAAAAAAAGGGGGAGGGTCTTTGAGTCAGATAATATCATAATGACAAAGGCATTCCGAATTAAAAATATTGAGTAACTAGAGGCTCCCAGGAGCCTGTAGCTCACCTGGCTTTCAGTTGCCACAATGAAGCTTACATATTAAGTTATACAGTTGAACTTAAGTCTTTCAAACTTCGTTAGCTCAAACACCACCAATATCTTGAACTGTATTTAAAGTCTGATCTTGTTTTACTATATTTCTTTGTTGCGCTTTTTTTACAAAAATGTTCTTGCTTATGACCACTTTCAACACCAGTTTTGAAGTTGAGACATAATTTTGTAAATGGCAGTCAACAACAATGTTTAAAACCATATTTTTAAGTTACCACATCATTATTTATTTGGAAACCAAATTCCATCGAAATAGGAAAATGTTGAATTTTCCCGCCTTTTTGGCAGCCATTTTGAAAATGGCGGTCAACAAACAATTTTCAACCAACTTTTGAAGTCGCAACATCAATATCCACTTGGACACCAAATTTCATTGAAATCAGACAATGTTGAATTTTCCCGCCTTTTTGGCAGCCATTTTAAAATGGAGGTCAGGAAACACATCAATATCCACTTGGACACCAAATTTCATTGAAATCAGACAATGTTTAATTTTCCCGCCTTTTTTGGCGGCCATTTTGAAATGGCGCTGAACAAACAATTTTTAACATTGCATGGTTTGAATTTGCGACATCAATACCCATTTGGAAACCAAATTCCATTGAAATTGGACAAAACTAAATTTTCCCGCTTTTTTGGCGGCCATTTTGAAAATGGCAGTCAACAAACAATATTCAGCATCTGTTTTGAAGTCGCAACATCAATATCCACTTGGAAACCAAATTTCATTGAAATCGGACAATGTTGAATTTTCCGGCCTTTTGTGGAAGCCATTTTGAAAATGGCGGTCAATTAACAATTTCTAACATTGGTTTGAATTTGCAACATCAAAACCTATTTGGAAACCAAATTTTATTGAAATCAGACAATGTTGAATTTTCCCGCCTTTTTTGGTGGCCATTTTGAAAATGGCGGTCAACTAACAATTTCATAGACCAGTTAACAAGTTGCCAAAGCATGGAAAACATTTTAGTCAAATTACACTTAACCTTCATCTTCTCTAGTTATGGATATAAAATTCCATGAAAAAGGGCAACAACTCCTACAAAGATTTTTGGATAAAATTGCAGGGTGGGTAGATCTTAACATGCTGATAATTTTCACTCCCAATCAGATATTTGATATCTGTAATGGTTTTCGAGTTATTTGCAAAAAAAATGCAATTTACCCCTTTGTTCTATTTTTAGTAACAGCAGCCATGTTGCTTGGTTTTCGGACTAATCGAACACAATTTTGAATCTGTTTACCCTGGTGATGATTCAGGACAAGTTTGGAAACAATTGGTGAGTGGCTTCTGAGGAGAAGATTTTTTAAATTGATGACAAAAAGTATCAAATTTCTTAAATTTGACCAATAAAGGGCAAAAACTCCTATATGGGTATTCAGATTTTCTTAAAAAATTCAAGGTGGGTAGATCTTGATATGTTGAACATATTTGCAATTTAAAGTTGACCTCTATCTGTTATAGTTTTTGTGATAAAAAATAAAGAATATCAAAATTTTGAAATTTTCATGGAAAAAGGGCAATAACTCTAAGACAGGATTTTGGATTTTCTTCAAAATTGCAGGGCAGGTAGATCTTGTCATGCTAATCACTTTTACCCTGTCACATTATTAATATATGTAATGGTTTGTGAGTTATTTGCCAAAAACAGCAATTTACCCCTATGTGCTATTTTTAGTAACGGCAGCCATGTTGTTTGGTCCGCGGACTAATCGAACACAATTTTGAATCTGTTTACCCTGGTAATGATTCAGGACAAGTTTGGAAACAACTTGCCCAGTGGCTTCTGAGGAGAAGATTTTTTAAATTGATGACAAAAAGTGTCAAATTTCTTAAATTTGACCATAAAGGGCAAAAACTCCTATATGGGTATTCAGATTTTCTTCAAAAATTCAAGGTGGGTAGATCTTAATATGTTGAACATATTTGCAATTTAAAGTTGACCTCTATCTGTTATAGTTTTTGTGATAAAAAATAAAGAATATCAAAATTTTGAAATTTTCATGGAAAAAGGGCAATAACTCTAAGACGGGATTTTGGATTTTCTTCAAAATTGCAGGGCAGGTAGATCTTGTCATGCTGATCACTTTTACCTTGTCATATTATTGATATCTGTAATGATTTTTGAGTTATTTGCCAAAAACAGCAATTTACCCATATGTGCTATTTTTAGTAACGGCAGCCATGTTGTTTGGTCCGCGGACTAATCGAACACAATTTTGAATCTAGATACCCTGGTGATGATTCAGGCGAAGTTTGGTTAAAATTGGCTAAGCGGTTTCAGAGGAGAAGATTTTTGAAAAAGTTTACGACGGACGGACGGACGACGGACGCCGGACGACGGACGCCAAGTGATGGCAATAGCTCACATGGCCTTTTAGGCCAGGTGAGCTAAAAATGTGGCTTTTTTCGTGAAAAAGTGGCTTTCCCAAAATCCGGAATCAAATTCGGATGGCCACGAAAGGCAGAAAGAAAGAAAAACTTAACTTGACTATAGCCAACCTCTTAAAAATCAAAACGTGTCTCCCAGAGTAAAATCTGGTACGTTATAATAACAAGGAACTTTTTGGAAATGTGTAAATCGTGACATTTTCGGAAATAGTACCCAGGCAAGCAGACATTCAGTTTAAGTTAAGTATACAAGCCATTAACAAAAACAACAACAAATTCACTTTACGCATTCTCTTGATATCATAAAAAATAATGTTCCTTTTCAATGTACAGAAAAAATAAACATCAGTATGTATCTTTCACAAATATTGGAGCTTTCTTTGATATAAAAAAGAACACTTTTACATAACCAGGCGCGGTTTCAAGAATTTGAAAAAAGGGGGGTCGTGCATCATGGAATAATACTCCATGTTAGTCAATGAAGTATTATTTTGGTAAATGAAATAGTATCCCGCTTCATTGCACCGCGCAAACAATGTAATTGCTCACTTTATTTTAGCGACATATATTTTTTAAATGGTTTATTTACAAAGTTGCTAAGCAAAAACAATTTTGAAATATTTAGGTACAAACATAACACAAATTTCATTACTACTTTATTTTGATTTTTTGTTTCATATGCACTATAACCGGTGAAGTGTGGAGACTATAAAAATAACTTGGACGAAAACAATGGTTGCATTCAGAAAATTTTCGGAGGTTTTCGACCTTCATTTCGCGAGGAAACTTGCACAAAGGTAGCCAATGGATTAACGGGAGGTCCGGAGATTGGAACTCCCTTTTCTTAAAAATACAAGACATTTTAAAAATGGCAAAAAAATCATTCCCCCTCCCTCCCCCTTTTTTCCTTGAGCTTTTTTTTCAAAGGCTGGATCCTTTCCATCGGTGCGAATATTGTTGAAATAAGATGTTTCAAAACCAAATTTGCAGCGGTTCAGATTTTTTTCAATCAATCACATTTAAAAATATCACAGCTATTTAAGAATGACCCGGAAATCGTACCAGAAAACAATAAGGTTCAACGTTTACCCACAATAATTGGTCTATTAGATCGAATGAAGTCTTTTTGATAACTTTAGTTAAATGAAAGAGTATCCGCTTCATTACATACAAAACAATGATATTGTACGTATACTTTGAAAATTCAAATATGTTTATTTACAAAGTTACTAGGCAAATGAAATTACTAGATATAAAAATAGTCAAAATTTTCAATTTGTCTCCTCGAGTGAGTCATTTATTTTCGAAGCAGTTTTTCATGATTTCAATTAAAACACACAAAATTGACAAAATTTGGCAAAAATTGACAAAACATAAAAAGAAGCTCCCAAAGGGTATGTGTGAGCTTTTGCATTCACTTGCCGTTCTTCGTCTGTCCGTCCGTCGTCCATTAACTTTTCACATTTTCATCTTCTCCTCAAAAACCACTGGAGCAGATTCAACCAAGCTTTACAGCAATGATGTATGGAAGATCCTTTACAAAGATTGCTCATTTAGTATCTATCCGAAAAAAAAACTTGAAAGCCATTGTAACATTGGACAGTATGGGAAAAATAACGTTTTCATCTTATTCTCTTAAGCTTCTAAAAAATATCAACCAAACTTTACAGGAATTTTTTATTGAAGGTCGTTTGCAAAGATTGCTCATTTCAGTCCGATCTGATAAGAAAACATGGCCGCCAATGCGGAGCATATGGACCATATGGAAAAATATCATTTTCTTCTTTTACTCTGAAACCACTGGAGCAAATTCAACCAAACTTTACAGGAAGGATGGAAGTTACTTTTTTAAATGAAAATAAAAAGATTAGATAGACGGACTACATATTGCCGATTACACCCATCGTCCGACTGTCACATTTTTTACATCTCTTTCCTTCCATTATACGTCTTTTAGATTTTAGATCGTCATCTTTTAGCGGCTCACATGAGTATTTTACTATGTAAATAAATGGAAATAACACAAACTGAAAAAAATTTAACATCTCATTTCTCACATCGCGTGTAGAATTGGACAATATTTGTAAGCAATAGCACAACTTTTACAGTATCAATTTCCGACAGGAAAATATGTACAAGTGAACTGAATAGCAGTATCGGGGGATATGTTTCCGGACTCTTGGTCAAATTTACCATGTTTATAAAAGGGACTTTTGAGTTAATTACTCTTCACCGAGAAAATTCTTTTATTACAATAAAAAAACTCAAAACATTTAGCTGACGGGAGGTTCCATTCATCAATTAATCACTTCAGGAAAAGGTGAAGGACTTGGCGTTCAATTTATTAATTTTGTTTGTCAATAAGTAGTTAACAATTGTCGTGTTGCGAACGTTATGTCACAATATTTATAAATAAATTGTTAATATCTATAATTCACCTCTTTATAAATATTCACAATTGAATTAGAAATATTAATAAATGAATTACAAAGATTTATAAATATACAGGGTTATTTTCGTGCAACGTTTTTGCCTTTTTCATTCTTGTTTTCTTGCTGAATGGCCGATTTACAGAGTTTCGTGCAAGAAAACTGATGAAAATGCAACGTGTAACTAAATTAAGAGATGACCATGCTGTATTGTAGGATCTGAGGATGGGGTAAATTGATTCGTAGGATTTTACTGTCTCGAAAGAATTTTTCCGGTGATGCATTACCCGATGTTTGCGACAGTAAAATCTTAGATTTACTCCTGAAGATTCTAAAATACAGTTTGGTTACATGTATTCTAAGGCGAATACATGAAAAAACGCTTGACATCGATATTGAAATTACAGAAAGTTTGGTATGCGTCTGCGTCATCACGTTGCTATAGGTTCCGACGGTAAATCCTCTCTGAACGTTTTGAAGCCATCCAATCAAAATAAGCCTGACAAACATAAGCATTAGAATTATAATTTCTGGATTTCGTGAAAGAATTTTTTATTTCTCGTACATCTCTGCAAGGTACACTCTGTACCAAAATCTTTTAGCATATTTCATTCAGTGGGTCAGGAATACAGCTCTTTGCTACCTTACTGGTCCTGGGACACCCATTTTTATTTATTTATTTATTTTGCCTTCAACTGCACAAAAGTTGCAACTTACGGTGGTACATTAAGAACAATCAAAGTTGATTTTTTTTAGACTTGTTTTGTCGAGATCAAGACCTAGTAAGTCTTGATCACGACTAAGTTTGTCGAAATCAAGACATGACAAGTCGAACGCTCGACTTTTTATGTCGAGATCATGACTAAGTATGTCGTGATCACGACTTAGCATATAATATTACGAGATCATGACATACTAAGTCGTAATAACGACATATTAATTTGTGATCTCGAAATACTTAGTCAATCTCGACATACCAAATCGCGATCTCGACATACTAAGTCGAGCGCTCCAATTATTAAGTCGTGATCTCCACATACTAAGACATGATCACCAATACTAAGTCGTGATCTCGACATACTAAGTCCAGACAAACTAATGATCTCGACATAGTAAATTGAGTGTTCGATTTAGTAAGGCATCATTACGACATACTTAGTCGCTATCTCCACATACTAAAATGGGAGATCGACTGATTAAATCGTGATCTCGACATACTCAGTCGTGATCACGACATACTTTCTAATGATCTTGACATACTTAGTCGTGATCAAGACATACCAAGTCGTGATCAAGACATACTTAGTCGTTATTTTGACTTAATAAGTTGAGTGCTCAACTTATTAAGTCGTGATCTTAACATACTAAGTTGTGATAACGACATAATATTTCTTGATCTCGGCAAACTTAGTCGTGATTTCAACATGCTTAGTCGTGATCTCGACATAGTAAGTCGGGCGCTCGACTTATTTAGTCGTTATCCCGACAAACTTAGCATACTAAGCCATGATTGCAACATGCTAAGCCGTGACTCGACAAATAAAATCATGATCTCGATATACTTAGTCGTGATCTTGACATAAATGTCATTCGGCATAGTATGCATAAAAAAAAATAAAATTCTGAATGTCCTCAATGTATCAAAGTACCAAGTATACCACAAGTATAGACATATCAAGATATACTCAACCAGTAGGCAATGATTTTTCAGTCCAACTCCAGTTCTGTAAGTAACTGTAGAATTTAAATGCTTTGTATGGCAAGCCAAACCTGACAGAAAACCTTATTTATTAATTTTAATGATTAATAATTCAATTATAAATATCAATAATTGATTTATTTATATTTATAATTCATTTATTAATATTATTATTCAATTGTGAATATTTATAAAAAGGTGAATTATAGATATGAGCAATTCATTTATAAATATTAATTGATTTATAATGAGTATAAAGAATTGATTTATTAATATTTATAATTCTTGTTGATTTCTTAATATTTATAATTTAATTATAAATATTAACAAATCATTTATAAATATAGATAATTTATTTATAAATATTTATAATTCATTTATTAACATAAATAATTCAATTATAAATATTAAAATTCATTTATTAATATTTATAATGCGATTAAAATATTAATAATTCCTTTCCATTTATAAATATTAATGTATTAATAAATAAATTATGAATATTAACAATTCAATTATGAATATTAACAATTGTTAATTAATTTTATATTTATATTTGTAGTTCATTTATTAATATTTATTATTTAATTGTTAATATTTATAAGTAGGTGAATTTGAAATATTAACTATTCATTTCAAATATGAATATAGATAAATCAATTAAAAATGTCAACAATTGATATACTAATGTCTATAATTCTTCCCCATTTCGTAATAGTATTTTTTATCTAACAATATCAAAAATTCATTTATTAATATTCATAATTCATTTCATAACATTAACAAATCATTAATAAATATTTATTATTAATTTACTGATATGAATAATTCATTTATCAATATTGCTAATTCATTTATTTATATTAATAATTCAATTATATATATTAATATTTCGATTATAAGTATAAATTTTGATTATGAATATTAATAGTTCATTTCCATTTATAAATAGCAATAAATGAGTGATAAATATCAAAAATTGAATTATAAATATTTCGAAATGAATTGTTGATATTAACAATTAATTGTCAATATTAATAGATAATTTTTTAATATAAACAAATCGTTTATTTTTGTCCACTTTGGCTTGCCATAGTTTTTAGAATATGTTCAATACAAAGAGACTATTTTCAGAATACTTGGCTCAGAATAATTTTAATGTGCGCTTATTTTGTTAGAAAAAAATAAGAGGCCCAGAATATGTTTAATATGAGAAAATTATTATGTGAAAATGGTTTGACTTGCTTATCCTAGACTAATTTTTGTTTTACAACACAAAGAGAAATGACATTCGTCTTCACAAACAAGTTCTTAAATTTCCTGGTATTGAAAGGGGTTGTTTCCTTAAAAAGATTATACTGTATTATGTATGAACTTTGAGGTACCGATTCAACCCTCGTTTATCATTCTTTCTCTTAATCAGTAGGCATATTAATTATTCGACCAATTTTACGGCTTTCTAACGTCGAGAACTGCATTCAATAAACCGTAGGTGGGTACTGGGAATTGGAACACCCCCCTCCCAAATCTTATTCTCGGAAAAAATTTAATGTCGTGCAGAATGTAGGAAAAAAACTATATCACTATATCATTATGTTAAAAAAAATAGCCTTGCATTCCTTCTCTAGAACCCTCTTCCCCGAACCTCATTTTTCCCAAGTCTAGATCCACCGGTGTATCTATCAACTGTTGGAATGAAAAATTTATTGGAGTCGTTTAAGTTAAGTAGAACTTTTTATACAACATCAATGTTTTAGTGACTGGATAACAGCAGTTTTGTGGTGTGTACTATTGCCATTGACAACTTCACAGCTTTCGCCATGGAGATAGGATGTGTAGTAAGCATGTTTTGGGATCTAGATTGTGTCCGTGCCAACGGCAAAAATGTTCTTCCTTTGATGCAGGACTTAGTGCTACAGAAGTAGTGACGACATGAACCCCCCTCCCCTTAAAAAGAAACACAGAAATACACAAGACTACACAAAGTGGTTATAAAGTGTGGAACTGAAGAATATCTGCAAGTAAAACCGACTCTCTAATATGGATAAATTTCAATTTTGTATTGTTATGTTGGTAAAGTCAGCCATACCAGCAGTCGTGTCCATTAATGCATAATATGATTTTGTATATGATATAATCTAAAAACTATCAGCATTTTCGACTGTATGTAAAAATGTATATATTGATTGATATTAGCAATTGGAAATACATGTTCTTGACGTTGAGGTCAATATGCTGAATGAATCTGGGCGAGTACAGCTTAAACCAATGAAATTCATTATACATTACGTCATGTCTATGCATACTAATTTAATTAGATTTTTTTCGATCTCGTAAGAAATTCCCCACTAGGGGAAATTGTACCCAATACAATTTCATATGTAACAAAAATAGAATATATATATTTATATATATTACAATGAAAATTTTCACAATATAGCTGTTTTTGGTTACATGAAGTAGATTTGCAAGTCATGACAAGATATCCTCTTTAATAGCTTCATTGTATAGGGTTACAAACAACCTACACACAAACATTTCCTTGTATTACCAAGAATATCTTATGAGGAAAATATATAAGAAACTTTCTTACCTGATCTTTTGTCTTCATTGTCCTTAATTATTAATTTCTTTTTGTATTCAAATATGAAATGAAATTGTACAAGGTTCACAGTAATGGCGGTCTACCTTTATCCTTGATGTGGCAGATTTATCCAATATATCAATTTTCCTATAATTTCAGAAAATATCATTCAAACATAAGATTCTGACAGTCTTTTTTTCAATACAGAATGAGTTTTAGCAAATTCAATTATTTCAAAGCAACAGTAAATAGCAATAATGCACAATGAATCATAATTTTGTTTACGGTCGTCACTAATAACCACTCGTGCAAGTTTGTATATGTATAGGTAGGTAAATGATATGTAAATGGTGACTTCAATGGCTGTACAATTAGTCTTTAAAGTATTTTAAAAGTATGCAATTTTGTTTTGTTTTATAGGATATGCGTTTCAGAAATTTTTTCTTGATTTTCAATGCCTAACTAACAGATTTTTGTCCTTTTTTTTCTTTTTACAATTTGTATTCAAAAATAATTTAGTGCCAAACACATTTTTCCTACTTATCTAAAATCTAATGGGAACAAAGCTATTGTCTATTGTTTTCTAATATAAAAAATGCATTTTTAATAAACAACAAAGTGGCAGCATTATTAATTCATTTTTTAATACATTAACACATGTTTTCAAGATAAAAAGAGGAAATATGTATAATTTTGATTGTTTTATTTCAAGTATAAGTTGTAGTTTTAGATAACTGTGGCTCGTCTCCGTAAAAGGAAAAAGAAAAGCGATAAGAAGCATTCAAAATATCCGCGGGAATACAAATCTATTCGAGTTCCTCAAAATAAAGGGATAAGCCTAATAAATTCCGAATGTGATTTGTCAAAAGGTGATTAGAGTTATTTCCCTTATATTTCTTTCAGCTAAAATAGACCAAGTTTGTATAGAGACTATAAAAATCTTTGTTTTGATAGATTATATATTAATACATACACAATTCTAATATGACGCATTGTGGCCACATTTCGGTAAAATCATAATGTATTCATGAATGTTCCGATATCACCCACAAGTAAATGTGTAGTTACAAACCACCTGTAAAGATCTCGATTTTTACAACATTTTGTTTTGAATCATGTCCATATAAAATTAATTTTAATATCAAATTCTGTTGTTTTATTATTATTATTATTATAATTTATTTTTGTTTATTTCTCATTGTGTGTTCGTGAAACAACCGTTATTTGTCTTTTACTTAGAAATGTTTCACTTTAAAAAAATTACTTTTCTGTCATAAAAGAATGGAAATAATTCACGGGACCTTGAATATATATCGATTTTTCCACGGGTTTGGCATTTATGTCGATATTTTGTCTCCCTCTAACGATGGGGGTATAATATTTGGCATAAAGGGCCAACTCTCGGTGTAATCAGTATATATTTAAGCTCCCATGAATATTAGTAGTCTAAATTTATTACATGCCATTTCGGGGAAGGGTACTTTTATTTCTGAATTCTGTCGCATTTTTTTGTTACAATGATGATAATGAATGCCACTGAAAAAACGTTCCATAACCCCATTCTTTCTCACAAATACAGTAAAACAGATTGATTGATTGATTGAATATTGTTTAACGTCTACTCAGCAATATTTCAGCTATATCAAGACGAGAACAAGTTTGTTGATAAATAATCACTTTGGGGTATGGAAATGGCCATGGGACGGGAAATTCTGACTGCCACTGGAAAAGTAGGGTGAAATCGTCAAGGGCGGGGAATTTAGCCTTGTAGCCGATCACCTACGGACCACCCCATAAAGAGCTTGCTACAAGGGTTCTTTAACGTGCAGGAAGCGTGGCATTTCTTCCAACACGTGGANCTGAGTTAACATCCCATCCGAAAGATGGGTTGTGTATTTATTAATCCCGCACAACCACGGAATGGGTCCTATTTCTATATCCCGGGACCCTCGGGGTCAGCCTCCGTTTAGGAGGGGTCACACCCCGCAAGCCGGAGATACTGGGTCCTATTTCTATATCCCGGGGTTCCCTCGGGGTCCTCTGTTAGGATGGCTCATACTCCAAGCTCAGAGGATGCTGCGGGCCTATTCTTCAGCCGGGACCGCGCACGGCGGCAGTAAAACAGAATCTGAAAATCGTCTGTGTTGGTCCTGTTATAACAAATATCGCAAATTTACTATCTAGTATCACACAAAGAATTTCAACAATTTTCCTATATATATTACTTATAAGTATTTCGGGAAACCGGCACCGACAGACAGGAAAAAAGTTTTATAATGGTAAAGGAGGGAAGGAAGGGTCTTCCACTGAACGCAGGGATTAATTATTTTATTTGGCGGGAATTCGGGATTAATCCGTATTTGGATTCGTTATTTGCATTTTTAATTTTTCAGGACTTGGAATTCAGAAATACATTTTCTCGGGAAGTTGGTATTTTTCATGCGATTCCGGGACAAGACCCCCTCCTACCCACCCTCATGAAAAGAGATACAATGGTCATCATTATCATTACAAGAATTGGATTCCTATATAATTTAGACATTGGTCCAAATTTTTAATTAGCTTTGTCATTAAATATTGAACATATAACTGGATGGACTGCATTTCTAAGAACAAAGTCAAAGAATAATGAATAAATATACATTAAGCAAATTAACAAAATATAAAATCCACATAGATGATATGTAGAGAATGACTAAATACCGAAGCTACTGTGAATTTCAATTCTGCATATGCGCATTTCGACAACTTATGTCTCTTCAGTGCAGATATTTAAAAAACTGATAGAGAACAAATAACCATGTAAAGCCAAAATCAGCTTAGGACAGAGCTTTGCAAGAGGGAGATACTCCTTAGTTTTCAACAAAATTTATAAAATTTTAGATATTGTAAGGTTCCAAATAGAATCGGCTTTCGGGTATTTATATTTAACACAGAATTCAAAATTAAGCGCGGTGAGCTGATGCAATTTTTTTGTGATAAAAATCGTCACAACATCCTTCAAATATTCATTTAGGAATTCATTTTTATGTAGCAGACCAGTTTATATACCTTTTAAAAGAAATCGAAGAAGTCGAATTTGCCAAAAGTAAGACTGTACTGCGAGAAAATAATACCTAAACGGTCTGTGCTCAGTTTTCTCGATGCATGCTATAAAAATCTGGTTCATCCAAGTTAATTTTTACGACTGTTTCCGTTTTACTCAATACTTTAAATGGGATATCAAAAATGTATTGTATTGATTCACTCACTTTTTTCACTTTTTGGGGACCATTTAGGGCTTGCTATATGGTGTGAGGTTCCTCACTGTAATGAAGACCGTAGGGTGACGCATAGATGCTTTGTTTTTGGTCGTTTTAACCTGGAGATGGGATGTTGTCTCTTTGACATTTACCCAATTTCCTTTCTTTTTCATATTCAGAGATTCAGCTTACTTAATTACGAGCAGTTACCTCAACCGGTTCACCGAAATGTTAAGTGTGCCATGAGACGTACAGTTTTGCCCTTATTTCTATATTCTGTTTCATATAAAGGGGTTTAAACTCGTTGTATATCAAAAGCAAAATACATTAGTGGTGACTTTATATTTTTTTTGCTCATTGGTTTCTTTGCTGTAAGCACGAAGACGAATAGAGTTATTTCCCTTTTAATATTTCTTTCACTTATAGGGGAAAAAGAGCTAAAAATATAAACACCCAATCTATCCGTTGTCGTATAAATGCAAAAAGAAACGTAAAAGATGATTTGGAATTTATATGGCGGCCAATTATTCAAAACAAAAAAGTATAATGACCGGGATATTTGCGAACGTATTTTTAAAGCAATTTGTAACTGCACATTTACTTGTGGGTGATATTTGAACATGCATGAATATGTTACGATTTTACCGCGGGTGTGGACACATGCATATGCACATACATGTTAGAATTTTGGCTTTTAAGATTATGGGAATCTAGCTGTCATGTCTATCCTTCATATAAGAAATCAGATTCAATTCAAAACCTGTAGATTTTGATATTTGGAGGTTTATATTTAAAAAGAGTAAATCTTACAAGATACTCTCAAGGGCCTGTGTCGCTCATCTAGACAAAAGTTTAGTCTGTATGGTCTATTATTAAATAATGCTGAGACTTGCTTCAAACTTGAATGGGTTATAAACACCGTCAATACAATTTTTGTAAAGAGGGTCGTTCATACACAATTTTGACAAGTTTGATTGCAATTTGTGTTGTGGTTTCCTAGATTTCTGAATATATTAATAGGAAAAATGAAAGGATATGGAGTGAATGTACATGTGACAAAAACGCACACGATACATAGAAAACTCCAGTATCCTACATGTATATACCGGTGTCCTGTGAGAATTGATACAAATATTAAATTCTCAACTTTGAAGAGGGTCATCCAAGGACTAATATGAGAAATTTCAATTGAAATTGTTCAAGCAATTCCAGCATAGAAGCACTTTGAATGCATTACTCATAGGTTCATATGTCCGCTTACAACCAACTTGGAACTTGGAAGGGGACCACCATAGGTCTATTTTAATTTAAACTGGTCAAGTGGTTTCAGAAGAGAAGATCTTTGAATGAAAAGTTAACGACCGACAGACAGACAACGGACGCCAGGTGAAATGGTACATTTTCGGGGCTTGCAGGATTTTTCTCGGTTGCTTTCGCGGTTTCCGACCACTAGCAGCAAACCAATGTTAAGAAATAATATCAAATAATTTTGATATGCACTATTCATAATTCATGAATGTTTGATTTTTCATAAAAAGTTACACTGTCTGAAATCCAGGAGCGGATTTTGGAAAGCCCTAAAGTTGTATGAAAACAGACGAGGCGAGATTTTTTTATGATTTTGTTAATTACAAATCTTATAAATGTTTCAGGTAGTTAATACCTAATTTGTTTTTCTTTGGCGATGAAGGGGTGAACGCTCCCTATGAAATATACAAATAGGACTGAAGTATGCCGCAATCTTAACGAATTACATGTACATTGATTTTAGATATGACATACAGTGATCGGAAAAATGACCAGTTTCACTTTCGGTGAATTAATATAGTTGTGATATATATATGTTGATAACAGCGAGAGAAAACGAAGGTGTCACTTTATATACTTTTAGAAAATATCATATAGTTTCTTCCTTTTGGCAAAGACAATGGACAATAAATGCATATTTTGGAGGGAAGTATCTCCTATAACGGGGACAACACAATTATTCATAAGCCATTATCAGTACATTTCCTCTACAATATAGATAACAGTTCTTAAATTTAATTGATTGATTTATTTGTTTATCTATTTATTTATTTATTTTCTTTCATAAATTTTAAATTATACCTGCTCTTAGCTCCTTGCAATATCTAAAAAAAACATTAGTAGATAGCATTTTAAGAGGTCTCTTGAATGGTTGCACTGCTTTCTTTGAATTTTACAATGTTTCTATTATATACGTAATTCTACAGAAATCAATGTCATCTGTTTGTATACCACACAATCCGATAAAAAAAATGTGTAACAATTGGTTTTAATATTCAGTATCCGCTGGACACGCAAAACTAGTCATAATAATACTGGACCCAGAATTCCGGTAATTTATGGATTTTAAAGCATTTTTCATAAATAATTAAGAGTTTAAATATTTGAATAAGTTTTAAAATTCTAAATTTACAGGTCCGAGTTTGGGCAATTCGTAAACCTCTTCCTTTTATTACTTAATTATATCCCAGTGCTCTTCATTTGTATGGTACTGTGTTAAATATATCATTTGAAAGAAAAATTCACAGTGAGTCTTAAGCCAAACATATCCAATATTTGTGTGGAAATTAGATGGCTTTCATATTTCGCTTGCCATTATGAGAGCACATGAAATAATTTATATTCCTAATGATTATGATCTGAATGAAAATCTTCAAAACGAGTAAAACGACGTATAATTTACATAATTTTGTAATTATCTATGTTGATCTTTTTGTCTCATTTTCAATTTTAAATTGTAAAAACAATGTATATTTAATAATATTTATGTGTTACTTACAATGAGAGATCAAGGCAACATACAATGGCTTATTTCTTATCGTTTCATTTTCGGGAAATTGAAGCAGTACATTATAGAACCAACATTTAGAACAAAAAGAATTTCAAGTATTCTACCTATAGAATTAAATATACTTATATATATAAATACATTTATCGAATGTGATATGTACGATGTACGTATGCTTTCGTTTCTGTTTATAATAATATCTTTATTTGCACAAATACGTCATACAAATTTCTTGGAACATACATACACGGAAAACATCGACATATTAAGGATGCACTCTGGTGAGGAGCCAAAATTTCAAAGTATTAAACTTCTTTTTCAAACCTTGATTTTTGCAATGTTCTTACCCTATAAATTCAATATATAAAGAAAAATTCATAGGTTGCTGTGGAAATTATTTTGCTTTTGCTACAGATGTTTGAAAGTGACAAATTTTACCACTTTTGCTCATTTTCAGGCATTTTACCCATTTTTTTTACTATTTCCATTGAAAAAATCTAGCGTAGAGTTTGGAAGCATTATGCACAAAAGTGTGTTGAAGAAAGTATAATATTTTGCTTTAAATATTGTTTTCTAAATGTGAAGTACGAAAGTTTCTGATTCTACGAATCTGTCAAACCACTCCTTTAACCTGTTCTGAAGCCCACTTTTTGGTAAAAATGGGACATTATTTAAATCAAATATTGGGTAAACAAATATTTCCCAAAAATACAATTTTCGAAGTCCATCGAGACAAGAATGGTTTAAATACTAATTTCAGCGAATTTTAAAGGATAATTTTATTTTTTTGAAAACAAACAGCCCTTAAATATCTCAGGTATTCTCAACAAAAAATATTTACGACCAAGAGTATGAAAAGAACAACTCTTTTTGTAAAATGTAAAATATAGAAAGAAAAGGCCGAATTAAAATCCCTCGTTCATTTTTCTGCCTCGAAGCCTTTGTACAGCCCTATACACAAAAATTGCCATCGTGAGCATGTTTTGTATGACATTGTTGGACGAAATATAAAGGGAAGTATAACTATGTTAGTCCTTATCTAAACGGAGGTTGTAGTGCTAGTTTGACGTGCTGGCATTGTGCATTTACTATATACCCCGGGTGCATTTGTAGTTATGATATTTCGCCACTCTTGTTTGATGTCATTACATGTTTTAAAATTTTGAAATTGACCCATTTCAAGAGCTCACATATCCATCTTTCTCCGTATTTTGAGCTGTTTCGAAACACATATTTTTGGGGGATTTAAAATTCGATCGATAACATTTAATTTTGAAGCTGGTACAACAGCTTCGCTAATTTTGGGAACACAAATTGTAGATTGCAGGAGTACAGGTTGATCGAAAAAAAATTTGTGGAAGCCGTTTGTAAATGAAACATTTTACTTAATGGGGGTAATTATAAAATACCGAATAGAGTTGTGAAGGACCGAAATCCATGACACAAGAAGACAAAAAGTTCAATTTAATTTTGAAAGATAAAAAATTCTCCAGAAACCATAGGTGATTTGTTCATTTATAGAACAAGCAAAACTAACTTAGAACGGTTTACCCAGGAAGAAATTAAATCACACGAGTTGCAAATACTATCAGTCCAATAAGTGAGATGTTTTGTACTAAGCTTGTTGATTGGAAAGGCTCATTATAAGTAACTTGTCGGGTTTTATCTTTGCAAGAATTTTCATCTCCTTTTATTTTGTCCAATGTTTTTTCTGGTTTTTTTTTTTTTTGGCACACCGATCCCTATTTTATTTTACGGGAATTCGAGAATAACCTTCATTAAGATTCGTGATTCAAATTTTAATTTTTCAGAAGTAGAAATTCAGGAATTCATTTTCTTGGGATTCTTCGGGATTGGGTATAGTTATTTTCATTCACGCGATTCTGGGACCAGACCCCTCCTACTCACTCTCATAAAAAAGATAAAATATTCATCATAACAGGAAAACGGATTCCTATATAATTTAGGCATTGGTGCAAGTTATAATTCAGGCTAGAAATTGAATGGATAACTGGATGAACTACATTTGAACGAATAAAACTGAAAGAATAATGAGTTAATATATACATGAAATCTATATCAACATAGAGAATATGTAGGGAATACATTTGAACGCGAACTTGCAAGCAACACCACAGACACGTATATATTTTCAAAGGAGAAAAGGTTCAGGAAGGAAATCGCTCTCTTTTCGACAACTTTAACAGCTAAAATCAGATCTTTTATATTAAAAACAATGGAATGATTATGTTTTCACAAAATCATTTAGATTAAATCCATTATCTAATATTTTATCTGAATTTTGACATGAGAAAAATTCCATATAATATACCGAACAATCCGATAAAAAAATGTAATGCACATTCAGTATCGACCGGACAAAAAAAATGGCCATAATAATAATGGATCCAGAAGTCCGATAGTTTATGGGTTTTAATGCAATTTTCATTAGAGTTTAAATATTTAAACAAATTTGAACATTCTCAGTTTACAGGGCCGATTTGAGCAATTCGTTAACCTCTTCCTTCGATAAGTTATATCCTAGTGCCCTTGATTTGTATGTTGGTGGGTTAGGCATCATTTGAAAAAAAAATTTCAGTGAGTCTAAAGCCGTACATATCCAATATTTGTGGAAATTATATGTTTTTAATATTTCGCTTGCCATTATAAGAGCACAGAAATTATATTCGTAATGATTATATAGGAATGAAAAGCTTCAAAACGAGTCGAAAACGACGTATAATTCAGATAATTTTTTAATTATCTATGTTGATCTTTTTGTCTCATTTTCAATGTATAATTGTATAAAAAAAAATGTATATCTAATAATATGTATGTGTTACTTACAATGAGAAATCAAAGCTACATACTTCGGCTTATTTCTATTAGTGTCATTTTCGGGAAATTGAAACAGTAAATTATAGTACCAACATTAAGAACAAAAGGAATTGGAAGAATTCTACCTACAGTATTTTATATACTTATATATGTAAATACATTTCTCGAATGTGATGCTATAATTCCAATTGGTAATGCAACGTCCAATTTCATTGGTCAACGTCATGAACAACAAAAAAGTTATTTCTCGATAAACTTTTCTTGCCCATTAATACACTACGACGTCAAATAGTGCAGTATATGGTGACGTAAAAATCAATGACAACATTGGTCAAAGTTCAAAGGATTGGAATTATAAGAAATAAAAGTAATTTTGGAGGAGTTTATGGATGTGTAAACGCGGCCTTTCACTCACAAACTCTACATAAAGTCCTTCGGA
Organism: Modiolus philippinarum; assembly: GCA_002080025.1. Lineage (NCBI taxonomy): Eukaryota > Metazoa > Mollusca > Bivalvia > Mytilida > Modiolidae > Modiolus > Modiolus philippinarum. The sequence goes on from MJUU01001629.1 coordinate 311,362, forward strand.
CTTTATTTAGTTTGTGAGTGAGTTGCCCGCGTTTACACATCGATAAACTCCTCCAAAATTACTTTTATTCCTATAATATACGCCTGCTTTCGTTTCTGTTTATCCACCATTTCTTGGGACATACAGTCATACACGGCATACCTCGGCATATTAATATCTTCATATATTTGATTATATTCTGTGTTTCTGATTTATTACATTACTCAATAACGATACTTCGCATTACAGATACTAGATGAATGAGAAATACATTAAAGTCTGTATACACATAAAATTTTGAAACATGTGTTCGAACAAATATTTCGTGCATAGGAAGAGCAACTTGATTTATAGTTTATTTGTTTGTTTGTTCTCAGTTTCCAAATATCTTTTCAAGATGTCCAATAAAATTTTACTGTTAGTCTCCGTGGCTATTCACCAACCCATCGGTGAAACCCGATTTTATTTGGAAACTTGTAATATCTAATTTTTTTTTTAATTTTGTTGAAAACTAAGGAGTATCTCCCTCATGCAAAGCTCTGTCCTTAACTGATTTTGGCTTTCCTATTTATATCTGACATTTTGGTAATTTGCCCTTTATCAGTTTTTTAACATCTCTGACTTTATGGTCTTCCTTATATTTAGATTTTATCTGCACTGAAGAGACACAAGTTGTCGAAATGGCCATATGCAGAAACTAAATTTACAGTATTATTCGTAACAATGATAAAACAACAAATAACTAAATTTTTGTAAATTATTTTTAAAAAAGGCTGAATTTACCCCCCCCCCGGTTCATTTTCTCCATAAATCAAAGGCATCTAAAACAAGAAACATTCCTATACAACAAAAATCATAAATGATTGCTGGACAAAATATAAAGAAATATGTTAGTTCTTATTTATACAAGAGGTGGTAGGAGTGCCCATTTGCCGTGCTGGCGTTATAGATTCACTATATACCCATACTAGAGTTTTGATTTTGATACATTATAAGGTATAAACATGTATGTTAACACATATTCCGTGCATGCAAATTGGAAGATGAACTTGATATTCAATTTTTTGTTAATTTGTTTATTTGTCCTTTGTTTATTCCCTCTCTGTCACCGAATATCTTTTCAAGATGTCTCATTTTCCATTTTGCTTAAATATTAAGGGAAGTAATACTATGTTAGTCGGGTTGGTAGGAGTGCTAGTTTGCCGTGCTGACGTTGTACATTTACTGATATATCCCGGGTGCATTTGTAGTTAAAATATTTCGCCCACTCTTGTGTGGTGTTATTACATATTATTTCTTAATTTCCTTTTATCTTTATTACAATATTATTTTTATAAGTTTTTTTGTGAAAGTCTTCCTTGTGAAACGGGAAAAATTACATATAAACTGAAACTGTGATAGAGTGTGTCCTAAGGGGAATAACTCGTGTTAAAAAAGTTAAACCACCAAGATGAGTATTAGGAGTATATGTTATAACATAAATGTAAAGGAAAATGCCATTTTCGTGAGTTGTGTGAGATATAACCTATTCAACTACAATAAAAACAAACAAGTAAACAAACAAATATAACATATACTTACTCCTCCCGGACACATGATTTACTGTAGTAGAATTGAGCTTACAGGAAGATTATGTTATATATGTGACTTCATCAGGAAATATAAAATTGTTTTCCATAAATATTGTATATAAAAATGTTACTTTTTAAAGGTAATTGCATGTATTCTTTTTTAAAGTTACTTTGTCATGGAATGTTTTTTTAATGTTAACTGTGTTGTTGCGGTGACTACCATGATAGGGGTTTGTTGAAGGTGGAAATTTTCTTTTCAAATATAGATTTCCACTGATTTATTTCAGTTTGAAAATTGGACTCATATTAATATTATTTTTTTTTTACTTGTTTCGTGGTGTTTTCTCTTTTAATTAAAATTTTTGATTGTAATAAGACATTTGAAAATTGAATTATTTAATAGACTCAAAGTCCTTACTTTATAAAAAGTTTCAAAAGTCCAATAAAAGAGATGTTTTTGTACAAAACTTATTGCTTAGAAAAGCTAAAGATAAGTAACTTGTCGGATTTTACATCCTTTGAACCTCCAGTATTCTCCGTTGTTTCAAAGTAAAATTCTGATTTTTATCCTTTTAGATTTTTTTAACTTTGATTTTTGTTCGCTGTAACTTCTTGATTTTTAGATCTTAAAATTAAGAAATAATTCATGGCAGGTATATGGATATTGGAAATCTAACCATGGGCTGGGCCATAATATTCGAATTTAATCTAGAGCGTTAGCGAGGGGTTAAATTTACGAATATTAAGGCCAAGCCAATGGCTAAATGACAATAACCATGAGTTTACATCCCGTCCAAAAGATGAGTTGTGCATTTAACCACGGACATCAAGTCTTGGAGGGGGTTGTACCCCGAATACTGGGTCCTATTTCTTTATCCTGGGGTTCAATTTATCACAGTAACTTCCCGGCCATCTCTTACTGCGGTCAATAAAGTAGAAATGAGCTTAGAAAGAGGCTTTGTTATGCTTCTGGAAGACCCTGCAATGAATCAGTCTGTTTGTATGGATTGTTATGCAGTTTATTCAAATTCTATTTAAACCTATGAAATGATTTCATAAAAACCGTCATCCTCTATGGTTTATTTGCAATGGACCCATTTGTCTCATTTTAACACGAAAATCATTCTTTTGATAATAAACCACACTCTCCAATCCATAAAAGGTTGTAATGAATAACTAAATACCGAGGTTACTGTGAATTTACTTTCTGCATATGCGCATTTCGACAACTTATGTCTCTTCAGTGCAGATAAAATCAAAATGTTTGAATGTTTACTTCTGTATCCACCTGGATACGTAAACCTAGGCATAATACTAGCGGACCCAGAATTTTGATAATTCATGGTATTTTGATATTAAAGAAATTTTTCATAAATATGAAAGGGTTTAAATAAATTTGAAAATTCTCCGTCTACAGGGCCCAGTTTAAACAATTCGTGAACCTCTTATTTTGATCACTTATATCCTGGTATTCTTGTATGGTGGACGGTTATGCATTAACTGAAAACAAATTCACAGTGAATCTAAAGCCAAAAATATCCAATATTTGTGAAAATAAGATATTTTTCATATTTCACTTACCATAAAAAAGCACTGAAAATATATTCATGGGGGAAGGCCTTTTTCGGGATGTCGGGATAAGAAGTTTTTAAGCTCAGGATTATTATGATTTAAGAACGAGATTCACCGGGAATCGGGATTTTATCAAACATTAAGTTTCTTTGTAGTTCGGTATTTCGGGATTTAGAAAACATAAAGTTAGGATTTCGGGATAAGACCTCCTCCACCCCCTAATTTATTATGAATATATATGAATAAACAGGTGCGGATTTAGGGGTACATCAACCCCCCCCAACCCCCCATCAACCGATCAAAAATATATATCTTTCGGGTAAAATCTGGGTTTCGGTCAAAACATTTTGTCTTTAAATTTCCTATTTTTTTCAAATTTCCCCTCCAATTCAAATGTTTGATGCGCCCTATGACAAACATTGATTAATTGAATAAATATTGTTTTACGTATACCCAACAATATTTCAGATATATCAAGACGAGAACAATTTTGTCAATAAATAATCACTTTAAGGTATGAAAAGGGTCAAGGGACGGGAAATTCTGACTGCCACTGGAAAAGTAGGGTGAAATCCAAAGGGGCGGGGAATTTAGACTTGTAGCTGATCCCATACGGACAAAAAAAAGACCTTGCTACAATGGTTCTTTAACGTACAGGAAGTGTGACATTCTCTCCCAAAATGTGTACCAGAGTTTACATCCCATTCAAAAGATTAATTGTGTATTTATTCATCCCGCACAACCACGGACATCTAGTCTTGGAGGTTTTGTACCTCGCAGCCTGGAATACTAGGTCCTATTTCTATATCCTTGGGTTCACTCGGGGTCAGCCCCGTTTAGGAGGGCCATACCCCGCAAGCTGGAGATATTAGGTCCTATTTCTATACCCCGGTGTTCCCTCGGGGGTGAAAACATTAAAGGAGTCGAAAACGACGTAGATTTTATATGATTTTGTAATTATCTATTTTGATCTTTATTTGTCTCATATTTAATAAATGGTAGATGTTGTTAAATTGTATATAAAAATATGTTATAAATGTAATAATATACATGATATAAATGCGTTACTTACAGCGAGAAATCAAGATACAGACATCAGCTTATTTCTTATCATTTCATTTTCGGGAAATGGAAACAGAACAATTAGAATAAAAGGAATTTCAAGTATTTTACCTACAGTTTTCAATATATTTATATATGTAAATATCGAATGTGTTGAGCCTCCTTTCGTTTCTGTTTATACGCCATACAAATTTATTGGAACGTACATTTTGTACATCCCCGGCATACATGACATATTAGTATAAATCACATATTTTACTATATAATTCTGGGATTATCATATCTTTGTACTGTCTACGGCCTTTCAATAGCAACTGATGTTGAGTTGCTGCCCTACACTATACCGCAATGGAAGGGGGAGAGTTTGGCGAGCCATAAATACGGTTTAACCCTACATTACTTTTGAAATGCCTGTACCAAGTACCATTGCAGTCGACATTTTTCTTGTGGTTTTCACCTGCTTGGTGTTTTTGGCTCTTGGACTTTGGCTCTCTTGAAAATTCAGTTCGACTGATAATTTTGTTATTAGCTCCACTGATTATATTTTGTGTTTCCGATGTATGCGTTTGTCCAAATAACAATAGTTCCTAAGACGCATACTAGACTTTTAGTGTTGATACACATTAAATAAAAAAGACTGTGAACACTTTAATATTACGTGCATGCACTTAGGAAGCTTTTAGTTTATTTGTTCATTTGTTTGTTTGCCGTTGTCCCCGAATATCTTTTCAAGATGTTTAATTTTCAATTTTCGTTACAATAATGAAAAACAAAGAACATCATTTTTTTTACAATACAAAAAGAAAAAGCTGAAAATACGTCCCCAGTTCATTTTCTTCCTTAGTCAAGGCATCTAAAACAAGTAATAGGCAGTTGAACAGCACTATTCTCTAAACATTTCTCATCGTATGATCGAAATACAAAAGGGAAGTGTAACTATGTAAATTCAAAAAAATACCAAAGCTGCATAAAAAGCATAAAAGCAGTAAATTTCACGTGTAGATAAGTAAGTCCTTATCTACACGTGAGGTGGTAAGAGTGCCAGTTTGCAGTCGCAGATTATAGTTGCTGGCGTTGAACACATACTATTTACTCGGGGGTGCATGCGCACTTAAAATATTTCAATTACTCTTGTTTGTTGTTACTTTATATTATTACTTAATTTCCTTTCATTTTAATTACAATAATATTGTAAAGTTTTTCCGTGAAACTCCTTGTGAAACGGGACAACTGAAACTGTGATAGTGTATTATATGAGGAATAAGTCGTGTTACAAAACGAAATACGTATTATTTTGACTTTGGAGTATATATCTAACGTAAATGTAAAACAAAACGTCAATTTCGTGAGTTGATTGGGATATTACCTATTGATTTAAAATAAAAACAAAAGCGTTGGGTGTGGGGTTTTCTCACCGTTCATTGAAGATCCTATGGTGGCTTTGAGTTGTTGTTACTCCCCTTTGGGTCGTTGTCTCTTTGACACATTCCCCGTTTCCCTTCTTTTTTCTATAATATATACCTACTCCTCTCGGACACATGATTTACTGTAGTAGTATTGTTCTGACAGGAAGACTATGCTGGGGGTCACTCAATAAGGTTTTTGGTTGGGGTGAGCCGTCATCAGGACCCCACCCTTATCATATATTAAGAATCGTAATATCGGATTTTGAGCAGAGGAGAGTGCTTTATCGATTTAGGATATCAGCTCACAGACTGAGAGTAGAGTTGGGAAGATATCAGGGTACTCCCAGACATGATAGACTTTGTCTGCATTGTTCTTCCGGGGAAATTGAAGATGAAAAGCATTTTTTCTTTAATTGTGTTTATTTTAGTGATGATCGCTCTCATCTTACAAGTATTATACATAATAAATGTCCCAATTTTGATAAGTTACAGACGACTGCAAAGTTTATTTGGTTAGTAAACTGTGAAAACTGTGAGATATTAAAGCTATTGTGTAATTATTTGAAGAAGCATTTTATTCAATCTGAGTAGACTTCACTTGCACCTACCTCTGTCATGCCAGGGACACTTACAACAAAACAAAGTATAATACGTAACTATATAATTAAATTATGAACTAAATTTTATATTACCTTATTCAATTTTATTTAATTCAATTCTAATGCCGACCTTGTCAATACACCTTACTAGGCAACGCCCCCTGCTGTCTTCTGCGTTTAACTGATCATAAACTTGGTTTTGTGCACCAGACATGGGTAGATTAATTGATAAATGAGTCAGGCTTATAGAAATATATTATAGAACCAGAATTTCTAATGAATTTGATCTATCATAACCTTTTTTTGGCAACGTCCCCTGGTGACTTTTGTATTAAACCGACTTAAACAACTCGGTTTAGTGCATCAGACACGGGTAGGTTTATGTGTGATCATAAGAGAAAACTAGAGGCTCAGACACTGAGCCTGTATCGCTCACCTGACAAAATGCTGAACAGCAGGGTTTTGATGTTCTGAATGGTGGCCATGTTTTTATGTGAACTTCCCCGGCCAAAATAAACTATGTTCTGTGCTGGCGGCCATGTTTTTATTGGTTGGAATGAAATAAGCAATCTTTGTTAAGGACCTTTAGTACATCATTCCTGTAAAGTTTGGTTGAATTTGCTTTAGCGGTTTCAGAGGAGAAGATGCAAATGTGAATTTTCCCATAGGGTCCTATGTTAAACCATGTTCCGTGCTGGCAGCCATGTTTTTCGTCGGATGAGAACGAAATGAGCCATCTTTGTTAAGGACCTTAGGTACATCATTCCTGTAAAGTTTGATTCAATTTGCTTCAGCCTTATTAGAGCAGCAGATGAAAATGTGATTTTTCCCATAGGGTCCAATGTTAAACCTAAGTTCCGCGCTGGCGGCCATGTTTTTTATCGGATCGAAACGAAATGAGCAATCTTTGTAAAGGACCTTCCATACATCATTCCTGTAAAGTTTGGTTGAATTTGCCTCAGTGGTTTCAGAGGAGAAGATGAATATGTGAAAAGTTTAACGGACGGACGGACGGACGGACGACGGACGGACGACGGACGACGGACGCCAAGTGATGGCAATAGCTCACACTGACCCTTCGGGTCAGGTGAGCTAAAAAAATAAATAAATGAGCAAATTAGATTTATAGAAATTTATTATAGAACCAGAATTTCCTATGAATTAGATTTATCATAACCTTTTTGGCAACGTCCCCTGGTGACTGTTTTATTAAACTGACCTAAAACTTGGTTTAGTGCATTAGACACGGGAAGGTTAATGTGAAATCAATGCAATGGATTAATATATATGTATATACACAAAAAATATATTAATAATAATAATAGTAATAATAGTTAAAGAAAACTTTTAATGTATTTATATGAAATAATTTTACAATAGTCATACCGTGTACATGGTCTCGGTGCGCCCTGGCATGACATTGAAATAAAATGATTATATATAAAACATCATTATAATATATGATCAGTATGTTTAATGATATTTTTGTTTTTGTGTATGATTTGTTATTATTTAATCATGCATGTTTGTATTGTCATATGTCCCATTGAGGGCCCTTGATTGGGTAATAAAGAACTTTGAACTTTGAACTTTATATTAAGAATCTCAAAAACGTATACCTTGTCATATATTTTCAGCAGAAAAGTAAACATGCAGACAAGTATACTTTGTCATATATTTCTGTGAAAATGGTAAATTCTTCATCCTCAATCAAAAAGAAGTGAATTACATATAGTTTGATACCTTTTCAATGTAGATATTTCAAATGCTAATTGGTATCTGATTCGGATTCAACATGTTGACCTTATCACATAATCTCATATGAAATTTCCTATCCTTATCACATATTTTCATCAAAATTTGATAAATTTACCATAATTGTGAAACAAGAAAAGGGTACCTATTCCAGCGGCTCATCCCTATCACATCATATAAGGAAAGTGACCCCCCCCCCCCCCCCCCCC